>JAUCMS010000001.1:23015763-23027518 GCA_032357445.1 Enteromius radiatus
TCAGTGTGTATACACTATAGTGCTGGTAATGAATGCATACAACTTCATGTCTTAAATGGGCGAACTAACCCTTTAACCATAATGTTAATGCCCCTGCACTGTGTTTGTTGTTGTTTCCCCATGTGCTCAGTGTGACCTAGTTTCTGTCTGTTGTTGATTATGTCCGGGTGTCTTATTAATTAACATCATTGTCTTTCCTATATAAGTTACATTCTGTTTATGTTGTCTGATCATCAGTGTTATTCAGCGTCTGTCGCTGTGGATACCCTGTTTGCCTGTCTTACTGCACTTGGATTATTAAAAGGATTAGTATCACAGAGTTCTGTATCTGCCTCCTTGCTTCGCCACACGCAGATCATGACAGAATTACCGGACCTTAAAATTAAGAGTGAACGAGTGTTTTTGTCAGTTTTATTTAGTTTTTCCCCGGTCTTTCCCATGGATGTCTTGTTAAGCCCCAACTATCTCCTCCTCATGCTGGAGCAGCGGAAGAGATCGCTCAAGGGTCATACAAGACTGTTCTTGGACATCACTCACTACACCAGCTACCCGAAGAGCTTTCCGAAGATGGCCCTCGAGCAGACTTTGCTGCCTTTGTGGAGTGGACACTGGCGAGGAATGGATCTTCATTCACCGTCTGTCCCGTTGCAGAGTTCGCCAGTGCCACTCCAGACCCAGAGCCCAGCCCACCATCTCCCCACGAAGCGGAGCCGTTCTCCGAGCCCACCGCTGCCGCCACAACAGAGCCCGGCGTTACCGACGAGCCAGCGCAAAAGGAAGCGCCAGAGCTGCGGAGCGCGACGGAGCCTGAACGAGTGACGACAGACCAGGTGCGTGAGCCGGAGGGTGAACCCGCCACGGACTGCGAAAGCGCAGAGTGGAGCTCCGCCCACTACACCATGGCCGAGGGTGAGCTGAGTGATCTGGGACTGTATATAAAGGACAATGTATTCGGGAAGACTCCAGTTCCCACGACTCAGGCACTTTTCCCACTGCCAAAGCCTTGCAGACTTCCTCCAGTTCCCGCTCCTTGGAGGCGCCCTCCCGTACTTGTACCTGCGCCTAGCTTGGAGTATGAAAACCCGGCCGCCCACCCATCTATGTCCATGCCACCGCTGTCATTGGACAGTCCCGTAGCTCACCCCCCCAGCCCACCATCAGTGTGCTGGTCTTCCCACTGGTCTGCCAGGCTCCATCGTCCCTCCGGCTCCGTCTTGGTCGCTCGTCATCCATCTGTCGCCTCTGGACTCCACTCCTCCAGCTGCGTCACATCCCTCTGTCCTGCCAGCTCCGTCAGGCTCCTCCCTCCCTGCAGCTCCGCCTCAGTCCGCTGTCGCTCTATTAGTCATGATTAAGGCTTGGAAAATGAAATGACAGACAAACTGATTTCGAACAATATTAGACTTGTTCTTGATATATTAATCAATAACGTTACTGAAGTCTCTGCGAATAGCGTCTAAATACTCCTCTCCCACACGCACTACAAACATCCAACCAGTATTTATATCAGTTGCTCGCGCTCTGTGTCTTTGTCATGGTTATGTTATCCTGCAGAACATGGTCCGGTAAGTCCTTCCAAAATGCGTAGACACAAAGACCTTGCCTGTAAAACTGGGGGGAGAGAAACATACCATAATCTGGGTCTTCATCCAGAGAATAAAAAAAAAAAGATTTAGTATTAACGTTATATTGTAATGACCCGGCAGTCGGCGCTGGGTGCATTATGGGTATTTTTTTTATTTTTTTTGTCATTAAAGTAAAACATTTGGGGTTTTGTATCACTTATTGTATTAGTGATGTTAAGTTAGTTTGGGTTCATTTGCCGCCCTGTTATATAAAAGTGTAAGTGTTACCGTCATGGAGAGAGATGTGAAGGGGAGGGGCTTGCCTTGCATGTTAAAATTGATCTCTCCAATTAATAAATACACGGAAAACAGCACTGCCTGTTATTGGTCTACTCTATCTATACTTATGAATGTTAAGACACTAATTGACGTGCGATGTAGACGCCAGTTGTTAAAGGGGTGGGTCTGTGCGGTCAGAATCTTCCCGGTGGATTTTAGAGATCACAGCTGAAGTTTGAGTCTCTTGTGGTCTCTATCGGACACAGACTGTATTCCTGCTCACAGTGACGGGAGGGTTATCTGTCCGCGGTGGGACTCGACGTATGACTGTGATCATCTCAAAGCACCACGCTGTCTGATCAGGCGGGGGGTTTCCCACTCATTCATTCGATTCAGGTTAAATAAATGAGGAATTTTATTCCAAATTATCTATATTAGTTCAGTTTTCACAAACAGGCTTTAATAAGTCGGTTACTTACATGTAATAAACACATTTCTCCACGCAGCTGTTTTATTCTGGCAGATGACCGCGGTGATCTTTTCTCTTCAGGAGAGGATGCAGTTGTTTTTGTTGATCGGACTGTCTCTAGGGGGCTCTTTAGACAACACCAAGTTATCTGTTGATTATTGGTGGCATGTGTAATGATCTCAGGTGTCTTTAGCTGCTTGTATGAGCTTCTGGAATAAGATATTTAATGATGTAGAATGGGAAGAGTTATCTAATAGAGTTGTTGAAGTCTCTATCCTATTATATATACAAGAAATGATTAAAGAAGCAATCGATGGTTTGTTTTGAGACTGTGCTTATTGTAAAGTGTGTTTCCAATTAATGAAAATTGTATAAAATAGTTTTTTTTGGTTTCTCTTCAAGTTTAGACCCATCTCATTGCGAATGTAGTATTAATCCATTGATCTAATCTAATTCTTTTGAATTTTCAGGAAAGATTGTGATGTGTATGTCAATTCTTTCAGAAACTCTTTCTTGGTGTAAATCTGATGTTAAAGTACACTTGTGCTTCAGTGGTCTAATTACAAACACTACCATGTACTGTAGTAAAAACATGGTAGATATTCTTCAGAGTCCAGCTGATGCCTCGTTTGATTCATATGAAGACACTAAAAAGCCCAGGTAAGCTGATATTCACCTTTAATTTAACCCCAAAACAACACTCCCTGAATACTGAAGCAGAGCCACCGTGACACAGGACTGTCCCAAAACACAACACACTATAGTCTCAGTAATCAATACTGTGATAAAGATCACTCACATCTGTAACAACAATCATCATTAATCACCACAACACGTCCAGATTACCTTTCAGCACAGTAAAACATGTTTATCACCATCGGATCTCTGAATACCACATTAATCTTCACTGGAACACTATTTTTTAGGAGAATTCATCTCAGAACTGCACATTATAGAAATAATCTGTTCAGAAGTGTTTCTGTTTTTCTTGTCATTTACATTTCCAAGGCGTATTCTCTGTACGGTGTAAAAAAAACTAAAAATATCTTGTTGCCAGAAAGAGGCTGTCTGTGATCAACAGTCGAATGATGAGCTGGTTTGTCCAAGTAATCATGATGGCACCGATGCTGTGCAGGTGACTGAGAGTTTGAGTCAGAAAGTGTCACAGTACATCAGAACCAGCAAATGAGAACAAGCCTACCACAAATAATTTAAATAAAAAAATATTTTAGCTGTCAGTTAAATTAACATTAAGTAACTAAAAATGTTTAATAACCATTGTGGGGTAGCCGTATTTCATATGCAGTAATGAGACGCATTGGAAATGTAAAAACAACAACAAAAAAAATAATATATATATATATTTTTTTTAATATTCCTTATTTTCTGTGGTGAATATGAGCTGGACATGTTCATGACAGGTTTTGTGTGATTCTGTAAGACTCATCTGTGGTCAGGAAGCTTCACACTTCCCTTCCTGTCCATCTACTTCCTCCTCTGGATGGTGTTCTTCCTGTCTGTCGGTGTCTCTCAGGACGGTGAGCAGGACTCTGAGGAGCGTGTTCTCCTCCAGCAGCTCCTCGGAGGCGTCTGCCAGCTCCTGCAGTCTGTGAACGCTGTCGCTCAGCTGCCGTGTTTTCTCTCTGTACAGCGTCTCCAGCCGCCCGCTCTGCTCCTGCAGCTCGGCATTCTGGGTCTGGAGCGTGTGGGTGTGCAGCGTGAGCCGCCGGTTCTCCCTCCACAGGACCGACAGCTGCTGAGAGAGACGCTCTCGAGCCCGATGCAGAGAAAACACCTGCTGCTGCAGCGCATGAAGCTCCGCCTCCAGCAGAGACTGAGGCTCCGCCCCTGTGTGTGACTCCTCCCGGGGGGCGTGGCCTGTGTGCTGCAGAACGAACCGCAGCAGGTTGGGGACCGTCATGGGTGTGTTGTCAGGAAACTTCACGCTCATCTGCTTCCTGTGAGAGACAGTGATGCTTCAGAATAAAACAGACCTCAGCGTGAGCCAGCGAAGGACGAGTTCTCACCTGTGTCTGGGGAAGAACAGCACAGACGGCAGATGATCCACCATAAACTCCCAGGGCAGGTCATTACGGCCAACATTCACTCTGAAACAGAAACACACTGACTCTCAGTCACTCCTGAAGGCACTGTCAGGTGTAGCGTAATGTGCAGTTCCACACCTGGCCACCGTGAGGGCGCCGTTTCCCTGGAACAGACGAGCCAGCTGAAGAAACACGTGATTGAGAACCGAGCAGAAACCACACCAGGCCGAATAATACAGCAGCAGCACGTCCTGATGAGAGACAGAGAACAGCGCAGCTATCTCCTGCTGGTCTGGACACTCACTTACATCTGCTTACATTACTGCTGCTCTCACCTTCTGTGAGTCCATGACGGTGTGCAGGAAGCTGTCTGAGGTCACTTCCTGTATGAGAGACTGTGTTTGCTGCTGTGGTTTGTGTCCCACCAGATGTCTGTGTAAAGGACTGTAGGACGCGCTGAAGTTCTGGATGAAATCAGCTGCTCCACACAGAGAGAAAACAATAATGCTGCTGCAGTGCACAAGTGTGTGTGTGTGTGTGTGTGTGAGGGATGCAGGCATGCGAGTGTTGCTGAGTGTGTGTGAGCCTGTACCCAGTGCGTCGGTGCGGTTGAGCACATAGTGTGTCTCGTCTCTGAGGTTGATGATGGTGATGAAGGGCCGGTCTGCAGACGCTCCGAGTCTCTGCGCAAGCGGCCAGTGCAGATGCGTGTCCAGCAGGTAGAAGCGCAGCGTCTTGTTGGAGCGGCACTGCAGGCCTGTGATGGAGTCCGGCAGGGGCCCGGGGACGCTCCTGCAGCAGACGCTCCACCGGCCGAGTGCGCTGTAAGAGCTCTGGACGCTCCTGCAGGAGGACACACTGACCCGCTCCAGAGCCAGAGCCCAGCAGCGAGACACACACAGCTCACACACACTCACATCAGCTGACGACGAGTCCGCCAGAGACTGACAGCAGCCGCCCAACCAGTCCTGCTCTGAGCCGCAGTGATAGCGCAGAGCCACCGCACTCACCTGACACACACACACACACGATCATGTGACTGACACAAACACTGAGCTTGCACATTACATTATAAACCAGCGGATTTACATATTTACATTACATACTGAACAAATACCCATTCCGCCTTCAACCATTTAACGATACTGAACATATATTATTTTTAGGACATTTTGAAAACCGGCTGGAGGAACCTGGGTCAGCAGCTGATTGGCTGTGAGGGGATTGTGTGGGAGGAAGGTCAGGAGGGCGGGGCCTTTCTGTAGCTCCGCCTCCAGCGAGTAACTCTTCGCTCCCGTTGGCTGGATCCAGTGAACGACACTCTCTCGGTTCTCAAACACCCAATCACAGACGGCCTGTGGAGTGAAGTTCCTCTGCGTCCGCGGGAAAACCTGCGCTCAGAAACAGAGCTAGCGTTGTACTTCACTGAACGAGTGTGTGTTCAGAACGAGTGTGTGTTATCATCTCACCAGCGAGCTGTTCAAACGCCGGTGCAGATACACACTTTCATCCTCCCTGAGTGACACGCCCTCTGCCACCACCTGATTGGTCACCACAGCGAAGCGCACCTCCCCCTGCTGATCTGCACCAATCAGAAGGCAGCATGTGAGATCTGAGGGGGTCAGTGTTAGTGAGGGGTGAGGGTTAAGGGTCAGTACCTCGTCTGAGCGCGTGCAGAGCGGACAACAGGAAGATGATGTAACCAGCCGGCTGAGGAGACGAGCTGAACTGGAAATAACCCACCACAGCCTGCTGGAGCGCGCACACACACACACACACACACACACACACACACAGAGTTCATCACAGACATCAACAGACAAAAGTAGATCCAGCTACAGTGTTCTTCTACAGGACGCACACAGCTGTGTTTAGTAACCGCTAGAGTGCCGAACGTTTCACACTAGAGTGTGTGTGATAGTGTGTGTGTGAGAGAGAGAGTGTGTGTACCTGGTGCTGAGTGAGGAAGGTGTGCAGGGCTCTAACGGAGGGCAGGTACGTGAGCGGAGCACAAACTCTCTGAATGAAGCTATCCAGATACTCAGAGCGGACCGGACCCCTGTACTCGATCGGACCGACCCTGCGCACACACACACACGCACTCACACAGAGTTATGACGAGTGTGTTGAGCTCACGGCTCTGTCTCTGTAAGTGTGTGTACCTCCTGTAGTACAGATGAATGACTGGATACTGGAAGAAGCTCTTCTGCTTCCTGCACTGGCCCTGATGCCACCAGCAGTTCACCGCCACAAACTGCACCTGCACACAGGAAGCGCATCATCACAGACAGGAAGTGGCAGCTGGCTGTTGCTGGATGAGGTCTGAGGGCTTCACCTGCCGGGCGAGCCGCAGCGCCACCTGCTGGACGTGCTGTCGAGCTGCGATGCAGTGAGCACACCAGGGGGCGTAGTAGAAGACCAGGGTCACGTCTGCTTCCTCCCGCAGACCGTCCACTTCCTCTAACTGACCCAGGAACAGATCTGCTAAAGGAGCCTCGGCCGGGAAGAAGCGCAGTGGGGCCCGAGGAGACGCCACCACACTCTTCACACGACTGAGAGAGAGAAAGAGAGAGAGAGGGTCCAAAACCTCTTTATTACTTTAAAACATAAGCAAAAACAATAAATCAGTTCAACAATTTCAAAAATCAAAACCACATTAGCTCAATATCATCCCAAAACACAACACATTTTCATCAACACTACATAAAACACTGTTAAATATTTATAAATTCTGCTACATTGTTTGTAGACTTATAAAAATCAAACACTGTAATTGCATCATAATCTGAAGAATCTTCAATCTTAGGAGAATTAGGAGAGAGAGAGAGAGACACAGAGAGATTACAATGCTATTGTAATATAATTTTGTGATTATTCATGTGATCTAATATGTTGATTTAGTGCTCAAATATTACTATTTGTCTATATATCTCTCTATATGGGTAGTTGATAAACATGACCGTGTCCTGTAACCCTGCCCTATGTCCTACACACACATAACATGTATCTTCATTCTTAGAGTTACCCATATGTATTGTGCAATATAATATATATAGTAGGTATTAGATATTATTCTGTTTTACTGTACATTTAGACACATATGACTGTAAATGTTGTGTATTGTTGCATAAACAGTATGTATGTCTTTGTATATCACATCTATGACTCCGTAAGTTATATCTTCTGTTCTGTTGCTGTGGGACTTCTGGGTAGCTGTTTTCAGAGGTGTGTTTACCTGCAGGTGAGGGTTATGGGTAATATGAGCGCGCAGCTGAGCAGGATCGCGCCGCAGCACAGCTCGGGTCTCCTCGCCATCTGATCCACCGCCTGCCGGAGCTGAGCCCGGAGCCGCCGCAGCATCACCGACCCGCTACAGCCAGCAGCTCATCCCGGGAGAATAACCAGCACATCCCACCCGAACAGAACTCACCGGAGAGGAGCACAGCACGCGCCGCACCAACCGATCAAACACACGTCACGCTTCCGCCTTCGCGAGGGGCGGGGCCAGGCGAGGGAGGGAGGGAGCGTCTCTAAACTACACTCACAAACGCGCGCTGTTTCACTCGATTAGTCTGGGTTCTTACGGAGATCACGTTCAGTTCACGCACAGATAAACAGAATGGGCTCCTGGTTTAAGAAACGCGCCAGGTCCGAGTCTTCAGTGTCTTCAGGGCCTAACTTTAACTAGTGTTCTTCTTCTTCCTCTAGTGAAATATGCTCCCGGTAACCTGCTGCCGGACTGGTTTTGTTCTGGTTAACAACAGATAGCAAACAAACATCGGACCAATCAGCGGTGAGCACCGCGCAGTGAAGCCACGCCCCCAAAGACAGTAATAATCCTTCTTATGAATAACAGAGGTGGACAAAATCACTCAGTGCTCAACGATTAACGTTTATCTGCTGCCATTTCTCCGAGTTACTTAACTCTGATATTAATGAAGGCCAAGGTCTAGGCTGACAAAATTACACGGGAACATTTATATTTTGACAATATCTAATGTTTTAATGCAAGTAAATATAAAAAGCTTTAAATTAATATAAAGCTCTGTTTAAATCTATACATTTTTCTTGTAAGGTTTTTGCTGCTTTGTTATAAAGAATAAATAATTTGCCCAGTGATCACTGTAATAACATTCTTATTTAATATTAACTCCACTCAACACCACCAAAACGTTCTCTTTTTATTAAAATATATTTATAAAATTAAGATTAAAAATACATTTGTAGAGAGATTACACACAAATTTAAATCATACTATAAAAATAAATTATGCAGTATTGCATTATTGATTTTATTTGCACAGAACTGTCTGAATTGCCCATTAACAGCACGAAGCAAACACCCAATCACTGACGGAAGAGATGAGAGAAGAAGAGCGGTTATTCTGTGTCAGATCCTCCTCTGCTGCGTGTGTGTCTGCAGCAGTGTGTGTTTGAGCAGCGTGGCGGTGGTGAAGGGGTAGATGTACAGGTTGTAGTAGAACAGACAGTTACAGAAGAGCAGAGGGATCAGGGACCACAGCAGCACAAACACAGACTCCTCTACGATCACTCTCGACAGCTGCCGCCAGACACGCCTCGGGAGCGTCCTGCAATCACAACACCCCTCCGTCAGTCCAGACACACACACAACACTAGCAGCTCTCAGTAACCGTGCTGTTTCATGTCTGGTGTGCGTACCTCATCTGTCCTGTCTTCAACAGCGTCCAGAAGTAATGCACATCCAGCGCTGTCAGTAAGACGGCGTGTAGCATGACGACGCGAGCCGTCCAGTAATGAGAGCTCATCCAGTGCCAGGCGAACGCTGACAGCAGCTGATAGGGCAGCAGGAAGTACATCAGCAGAAACTCCGCCCACTGACTCCAGCCCGGCCAATCCTGATGCAGCACATGCAGAAAACAAGAGAGAGCTGTGATTAAAAAGAAACATAGAAACTGCCTTTTTTTTAATCTCCAACAGAGGTCTGAGACACGCGTGAGTCATGGAGGCTCGCACCAGCGGTGTGTCGGTCAGGCTGTCCGGTGTGTTCTGAGCGGGGCAGCTGGTGTGGATGAAGGGCAGGAACGTGTCTTCATAATCAAACAGGAAGAGACAGAGCAGAGTCAGCCGGGGGAATCGGCGCAAACTCAGCAGCAGAAACAGAGTCTTCCCTAAATACAGATCCTGAAGACACACAGACACAGAAGATGATCCACAATCTGACCATCCCTGATCAACTTACTCAAGTGAACTTTTAGAAGCACACACACACTTACACACGCTCACAGACACACACACACACACACACCTTGTACTGCCAGAGGCTGGGTGAGAGCTGGCGCTGTCTGAGTCTGTGCAGCTCCTCCAGGATGACCTGTCTGTGAGACTCGTTCCTGATGCTGAACGGATCCGACGACAGATCGCCATCACTGAGAGAGAACAGGAACCTGACACACACACACACACATACAGATTACACATCTCAGGGTGATACAGGGTGTGTGACAGCACTCTAGAGCAGCTTCTCAAGGATGTGGAGATGCCCTTCCTAAAATATGGAAGCTCTCTCTCAATTCTTTCAGTTTCTCTCTCTCTCTATATATGTGTATGGGTGTATATATTAGGGCTGTTAAACGATTACATTCTTCTAAAACTAATCACAAAATAATCGCATCATATTTGGCTCAGAAATAACCCTCAAAAGTCGTTGTTGTGTAACAGACATTACAAGCGTTATATGTATAAAAGTTACAAACAAAAGAAATATTATATTTGACCAAATGTACTACATTTACTCTTCTGGACCATGAGGGTGAGTAAATGATGACACTCTTGTCTTTTCTGGGTGGATGAACTATACCTTTCATATTTGATTTTATTATTATTACTCTGAAAATATGAAATTATTCCTTAAATGAAATGACATAATGTCTGGGTCTGGGGACACATGAATGCTGCTGTCTGTGCAGGGTCCGAACGCTCTCCGCCAGGGTCTGTCAGGACAGCAGGGTGCGTAATAATGACAGAATTGTTGTTTTTGGGTGAACTAGCTGTTTAAGGGTGATCTCCGCTGACGGCGCTGAGCAGTGCATTTCAATTTACAGAAAATATCACATGGTGAGAAAAACGGTTTGCTTTGTATTACCTGCCGTTGATCTTCTCCCTGCGGAAGGTTTCTTTATACTGATTGGTCCAGACGCTCAGATGCTCCACCCACAGAGTGACATCATCAGCGCTCCACCTGCTGAGCGGTTTACTGAGCAGCACCTCATGACTGCTGCTGGCACTGTACACACGCCACATTAACACCACCATCTACACACACACACACACAGAGTGATGATGCAGTGCAGTAACTCTCCCTCAGCGTGTGTGTGTGTGTGTGTCACTCACGGCCATGCAGCACAGCACTATACTGATTCCAGAGAATATCTCTCTGATGTTGAGCTCCGGTGGATTCATCATATCAAACTGTAGCTGATTCAACACATTAAACAATGGTTGGTTCAGTATATTAAACTGCGGTGGGTTCTGTGGCGGAGATGCACGAGGGGCCTGTCTGTTCTCCTGCTGCTGGAACACCTGGAGAACACGACAGAACCCCGGGTCGCTCTGGATGGCCTTCCTCCGGCGGCTCACGTCAGCGGGAAACAGCTTCTCCACCACATCCCTGACACACACACAGAGGCTCCTGAGAACATGAAGATCATTGTGTGCTCACATGTGTTATCTGGTTTGACTCCTGCGTGCATGAACACGGCTGGTCTCTCACCGGAGCAGGATGTTGACTTTGGGAAAGCCCACCCACAGCGCTCTGCATTCTGGGCAGTCTGTGCGGACGCGGGGCAGAGCGGAGGCCCACCAGCCGGCCATACAGTGTCTGCAGAAGCTGTGTCCACAGGTGAGCGTGGTGGGATCCACCAGAACCTGATAGCAGCAGTGACAGCTGAACTCAGACTCAGACAGAGCTGTCTCAGACTCACTGAGCTCCGGCTCCACTGGGATCCTCACGGCCATGCCACTCTGCCAACACGCACGCAGGTTAGGTTTCTGTTTACACAATATATCCAGCATTCCTCTTTTACTGTAGCTTTTTGTCCTATTGATCACAATTAGCTTCTTCACTGTTTATTTATCTTCATGACTTGAGTTTTCTGTCTGTTTTTAGGCTTAACTAGGTATTAATTTGATATTGACATCGGTGGCAAGGATTATGAAAATTATGTGGTATGAAACATTTTAATATCATACAATCCTTTTTAAAAGAAAAACATAACTATATTATGATATATATATATCATTATTGTGATATAAAATTATATAAGATTTTGGTTAAATCCCCCTCCCTACCTCACTGTAGCACACACACACACACACACACATGTCTGGTTTGCCATCCTCGTGGGGTCTCTCCATAGG
>JAUCMS010000001.1:23133133-23149665 GCA_032357445.1 Enteromius radiatus
GGAGTATTACCAGAGTAACAGCACAACACACACAGGTAAACCTCACAACACTCTTTACATGAAGAGAAATCACTGAGCTTACCTGTCAGGTGTGTTCGTCATGAAGAAGTTAGTCTGCTACACCCTACAGCTACAGCCATTCACCAGACTCCACCCACAGCACTGTGTGTGTGAGAGAGAGAGAGAGAGAGAGACTGAGCATGTGTGTGTGTGTGTGTGTGTGAGAGAGACTGAGTGTGTGTGTCTGTGAGAGAGAGAGAGTGAGCGTGTGTGTGTGTGTGTGTGAGAGAGAGAGAGAGAGAGACTGAGCGTGTGTGTGTGTGTGAGAGAGAGAGAGACTGTGTGTGTGTGTGTGTGTGAGAGAGAGAGAGACTGTGTGTGTGTGTGTGTGTGCGTTTGACCTTGTGGGGACATTTGTTAGCACCCCCCACAGGACACCGCGAGGGACACCGTCGAATGCCTTCTCCAAGTCCACAAAACACACGTGGACTGGTTGAGCAAACTCCCACAAACCCTCCAGTACCCTAAAGAGTGTTCCACGACCAGGATCCCAGGGTTGACTGTCGGATGAATTCTCCTCTCCTCTGGGAGGCTGAGGAGTGTAATCCTCCTATAGTTGGAACACACTCTCTGATTCCCCTTCTCAAAAAGAGGGACCCAGTCTGCCAGTCCAGTGGTACTGTCCACAACCTCCACGTGATGCCATAGAGGCGTGTCAACCAAGATCATGAACTTAAAAATGATATTATCCTCAAATCTGATTGGTTGACTGTAATGTTGTTCAGGAACATCATGGTCACATCACTCAGGGTGGGCAGCAGTTCAGGAGGAAGAAGTGAAGGGACACAGTCTACAGGACGGGGGGTGGAGCCAACAGTGGGAGGAGCCAGGAGGAGGAGGAGCTAGGCGAAGACACTGGCCTTGTGTAATCTTTGGGTGTCTATAAATCCTCACCTCACTCAACGTCTTTGAAAATGTGCTTGCTGTCAGGCTCTGAGCAGATGTACGCATGTCCTGATTTTGCCAAGTACTATGTGTCCCTAGGTGAACATATTTTGTTGACCCTGGAACAACATTTTAATGCAAAACTATAGTCTTGACCGCATCTCTACACCTAAACCTAGCCTTATCCATGAGTCATGCCTAAAATCAGAGGAGCTGATAGATGACTGACACTGATGTACAAGCACCAAACACTGATTACAAGCCTAAACTTCACAAAAACTGTAAACAGGATCTTCAAATCTTATCGGTTAATCACAGTGTTCTTCCAGGGACAGCAAAATTGTTGACTGAGGGATATGTTGCACTTGGCTAAATCCAGTTAGCGGCAGACCTACACACTGTACGAGGGACGAGGACGCTAGAAGACAAAGACTGAGCTGGACTCCAAGGGCCTTATTTATAAGATGTTGTGCAGAAACAATCCTAAATTTGATCTGAACAGAAAATACAAATGATCCTGAACTTGAGCACAAATAAATGGTTTCTCTGCTTGTAAATGGCTCCTAATTAATGTCATTAACATATAAAAACACTAAACGGCATAATTTAGATCAGCGAGCTGTAAGGACAGCTTACAGTAGATTATTAGAAACCTGCAATACTCTGACAATAAAAAGTGCGTATGTCTGCGCAGATCCTGACGTGACGCTAACAAAGTTTCCATGTCAAAGATTGTTTTTATATGTTTGAGCGCTGGCAGGGATTTAAGCATACGCACACTCTATGATCAAATATGAGCTTTATAAACGAGGCCATGTCTCATCAATCACAGCAGGACCAAGACTCCTGAAGAACGTTAACACAACAACCTTAGCAAAAACAACACAATAATAATAATAATACAAAAATAAAAGTGACCACAACACTTTAATTTAGCAAAAACGCACATATCCTGTATATAAGAGTATTCATGAATACTTAAATTGACATATTTATGAGAACAATAATTAACAACAGAAGAAGTGACACCTCTGAATCACAAAAGCTAATAAAACTGGAATCAAAATAAAGGAGAAACAGCATTTCAGAATATGTGATAGGATGTCCTGAAATGAGGAAGTATTTCACTAAATCCTGGCTCATATTTATGTGCTCACAGACCAGTCTAACCAGCTACAGACGGCCGTGTGGAAATGTTCTGCATCGCATCTTCAGACGTCTGCTGTAGAGACATATTCAGTTCGGTAGAAATCACTCAAGTATTAACCTACACCGAAGGACATCAGTTAAACACAGGATAAAGAAAGACACAAAAACGCAGCTGATTTGCATCAGTCTGAAGAAAGCAGTGTTAATGCTGCGGTGTGGATTCAATATTTCACAAATAATATATTAACCTAATACATACGGGTGTGTATGTGTTCAAATATGTATTGAAATGCAAGGTTAAGCTGGTCAAGAAAAAAGTCTGATCTGATCTCATAGTCACCGGAGAAAACCCTGCTTCGGCTGAATTCATTTAACTGCTATTTCTTGTTGATATTTCTGCATGTCATCTCAAGCGTGTTGTATTCAGGGTGTGTTTCATAGCTTTAGGCCTCTGCTCGAGTTATTTTCTCACAGCGTTTCCGGATTGATTCGGGTCAACAATCTTCTGCTTCACACTATCACTGCCATCTCAGGTTTAAGCACAGACAAATATGCACTGTATTTCACCTCATATTTACTGTAGATGTAAATCATGGTTGATCAAATAAGCTAGTGAGAGTTGATCTTCTCTGACCGAGCTGCGCTAATCACCTGGGATCCTCTGATCTAAAGTCATGACAAATACATTCATTTTGTACTTTTTCTTTCATTAATGAATACTTAATGTACATTAATCTAGCTTAGAAGATGTCCCAACACACTGTTACTGAATTATCCATGTGCTAGAACACACTGCTTCAATTTAAATCTTTTACATTAAGACTAGCACTTTCCATTTTATCGCTATTCTATTTTTTTCTGTTCATTAAAACAATACAGTGTTTAGACTAACTGGGACTTGCCCCAGCACTTGTCTGTGGATGAAGGCCTCTGCTGAATGACTAAATGTGATGTAACTGTAGTCTGACACTCAGCATCTCTTCTGATTCTACAGAAACTCTATACAGAGCCGAAGCACTGCTGACTTTACTCAGGAACTCAGTATTTAGTTTACAGGCTCAAATCTTTTGCACACCAGGGCCCTCGTTTATAAATGTTGCACAAAAGCCATCCTCAATTTGATCTTACGATAATTTCCCAAATACAGCTCTGGAAAAAAAAAAAAAGAGACCACTTTAATTTTAGCAATTTACTCCTAAAGCAGTTTCTCTCTGAGTATGACAAGCATTTCATGCCAGTCTTGGTTACATTTCTACACAAACACACTTCATTCTGTTTATCGAGGTATTATTTGGTGAGCACCTGAATCCAGGTGTATTTAACGGGAACAGTATAAAAAGCACTGCTGTAATCAGCACTATCCTCCTGCGGTGTGAGCAGCTGGATGGTAAAAATGCTTTCAAAGTAACACTAAACATGCCAAAAACGTTTTAAATCAAGAAAAAGGGCTCAATCCAGGATTCAGTGAGCGTCAAGTTGCTTCTATTATTAATATTTCAAAGACGGCAGTTCACAAAAAAAGAAACAATAATGCATTGTCTTGTACTGGTGGTGTATTGGGGAGATGAACAGTTTTAAACCCAAACGAAAATGATTTTTCTGCAGTGGTCTCTTATTTTTTCCCCCGGCTGTATACAGTATACACGGTTGATTCCATGAATCCTCTAACACACGTACGCCTCTCTTTCGGATGTGAAATCTATAAATCACAAATGATCCTGAACTGCTTACATTTTCAAAAAGACACACATGCACAGAATTTTTGCAGGACTGTTTAGATGTGTCTTCACTGAGGAG
Organism: Enteromius radiatus; assembly: GCA_032357445.1. NCBI lineage: Eukaryota > Metazoa > Chordata > Actinopteri > Cypriniformes > Cyprinidae > Enteromius > Enteromius radiatus. The sequence continues at coordinate 23,137,025 of JAUCMS010000001.1, forward strand.
AGGACCGAGTCTCGCCACACAGACAGAAACCCAAACTGATGTGGTTTGCAGTGATGTTTGTCCTTCTGTAGATTTCTTCTATCTCCACATACGATCATGGGACTCAGTTAGAGTGACAATCAGGGTCTTGGTCTCCACGGAAACCAAAGCCCTTTCCATCAGTTCCTCAGTTTGGCCACGAGGATGGATCTAGGAATAGTCCTGGGGTGCGTTTCCCAAAAGCATAGTTAGCCTACAATGGTCGCAAGTGTCATCGTTACCAGCACAGTTCAACGATTCGGTGTTTACCGAAAGCATAGTTTAAACGAACGTTCGCAATCAACGTCACAAACGTACGTGGTTAAAACTACAGCTTTGGACCTGTGTTAGAAGCATAGTTTCTTGTTAGTGAAATATATAGGCTTTAAAAATATGCGCTTGGGACCGAGAAGCAAACTAAGATGCTTTACTGTCTTTATCTTAAATTCTATCTAAATGTAAAATGCGTTTTAATTGTGTATTTTTGCACGTCCATTCTAAACGCTGTTTTTGAAAAGTGCGCATGTGCACAAATGGTCAAGGGAACCCCGGAGTATGACGTAAGAGGGAACGCGCGATGATTCAAAGATCAAATAAAGCCAAATGACAGTGAACAAAAAATAGTAAATTAGTCTATGCGTGTGATGTTCAATACAGCAGCATCTTGGAGACCTCTAATCAGTTGTTATTCTTCCACCACATGCGTGTGACGTCATTAACAATGGCCCTATGTTGTTGAACTAATGTGGTTCAAACGACAGAGATGCGACCGTGTTCGGGAACCAGTCTTGTGCAGCTAGTTCGTTTCCAAAACAATGCATCATACTATGATGGTTAATCAGCGAGTTACATCGTTGTTCGGGAAACGCACCCCTGGCTGTTTCAAACTCCTTTATTTATTTTCAGTGAAGCAGATTTCTTCTGAACTTGATGCAAACCTGTCTCTGAGCTCTTCAGGTAGTTCTTTTGACCCCTCAGAGTAACCTCAGTGTGTGCTCATACTAATGTGAGGTCAAAGTGCGATCAATGCAGAGACTATACCCTGTTTCTGATGCTTCTCTTTGTGTTTGATTGACAAAGGATTTCAAAATGATTGTGAATGCTTTTTAACTGCTTCATAATTTATTGCACTTTTGGATTCGTATACTGTATAATCAAATAGCCTAGGTGTAGATTTATGTGGGAGAAAAGTAATTTAAAGCTGTTTAACATAAGCCAGCAACATAACAAAATGTAAAGAAAAAAAAAACTTTCACATGCCATCTGCTGGGGCCTAGACTTATTCATTACTTATCCTATTTCTTTATTTTTATGTTTTTAATTGTCAGCTTTTTCACTTCTGCGTGCTGATTTGTCCACTAAATATGTTTCATTTGGTACAAACACACACACGTTAATGCATGTTAATTTTATTGAAGAAGAATATTTTTACAGTATCAGTGAAAATAATACTCAAATAATAATAATACACAAAATAATTTGCTATTCTATCATATTAATTTAACAAATGTATGATTTCCTTCATTTTTGCCTGTATGTGTGAATATGTTTTCATTAAACTATACTTGTTTTAAATAAGTTGACAGATTTGTTATAAAATCATTACAGATTGAATTAAAAATAACTTCAGAACAAATATGATTATAAAGACACAAGAGAGACACAAAAATCAATTTATCATATACTATTAAGTACTGTTATTAATCTAATAATGCTCTGATTCATTTCTGATGTTATATTAATGATCCGATGTGTTCATCTAACTGATTTCTGAGGACGATTTCATGGGTTTTTGATTACAGATGTTGTATCATGTGAAGGTCAGAAGCCACACGCAGGACACGAAGAGCCACAGGCCTGGACCGAGACGAACAGCTGATGCAGATCCTGAAACACACACACACACACATACATCACAGATCACACACAGGTCTGACGGTGACTCAGAGATCAGAGACAGTGGGCGGGGCTTTACCCTGTACGGTGACATTCGCTGCAGCTGAAGCCGTCGGCTGTGTAGCGCTGCTGCTGCCGTTGTTCAGGACTGTGACAGGTGCAGCTGTGCTCAGATCGGCTCGGCCTCCAAACAGACCCAAGTTCAGCGTGTCTAACTGAGACTGCGGCTGTGAGGAGATCCAGGCCTTGACCACAGAGTCGTTCTCAAACACCTTCAGATCGGCCACGGCTGAGCCCATGAGAGCACGCACGTCAGACACACTTAGAGCCTGAAACACACAGAGTACAGTCACACATCTGCACTGAGAGCAGCACCTGTGTGTGTGTGTGCGTGTGTGCGTGTGTGTGTGTGTGTGTGAGTGTGTTACCGTCACTACAGGAATGCTAAGGCTTCTGAATGTGCTGATGTCCAGACTGATGTTAAAAGAGGCCAAAGCCCTCACGTCTTCAACCGGAGCACCACCTGCACACACACACACACACATTTTCTTTATTATGAAAAAGCAATTCAAAGGTAAAATCACGCAACCACGAAGCATCATATCCATTCTAGTTTTCTCTCTAAAAATGCTTAAAACAACTAAAGTGTGTTCTTTATGCTGTTTGAAGTTGAATTTCAATCAAATGCTGCCATATTATTCTAAAAACTGAAATGTATGATTTAGATTGCTCAGGTAATAGTTTTTCTAAAGTGGCTCACCACTGGAGCCTGGTGGAAAGGTCTGGTACTGCACCCAATCCAAACCTACCTTTCATCTCATTTTAAAGATATCAACCTCAAACTTCTTTTAGTTTTGTAGTGTTAAAACTCTTATCTTTTTAGCTTTAAGTCTGTGCAACAAAGAACGCAAGTCTTTTAAGTTGGAAAGGTCATTTTCAGCTTAATATATATAAAACAATGGACTGATAGTTAATAAGTTAAAGGTGGGTTAGTGTTCAGAGTTGACACCCTTCTGAACAAACCAACTGAGTATATGAGATATCTGTGTGTATGTGTGTTACCGAGGTAGGGCTTGATGAGTTGGAAGTAAATAGGGCCGTTCCTGCGTTGAGCTCTGAACGAGGAGTTGGCAGTGCTGTACAGAACTGATTTCTGCTCCACCGAGCATGAGGACAGATCCAGAACTTCTGCATTACTGCAGATGAGGAGAGAGAGACATGAACGAGTGAATAGAGTGAGCTGGTAAACGAGTGTGTGAGCGAGGGATTGAGTGTGTGTAGCACCTCAGGTCTGCTGCTTTAATACTCTGAAGTGTTGAGATGTTCAGCGAGCAGATGTTCGAGCCGATGATGTTCAGCTCGTTAGTGCCTAAAGTGTGACCGGCCACACTCAGATACCTGAGGATCACCTCCTTACTCTGCAACACACACACACACACACAGAGGTTATCTAGCTCTGCTCATGACTTCCAACATTTCATATATTAAGTTCACTATAATGTCTAATAAAATGGACAAAATATTAAAAACACTTCTCAATAGCAATCATAGTCAGCATTAGCTCATGTGTGTTATCTCACATTCAAAAATAGCAATACATTTGATACAGTATTTATCCATCTATGATAACAGCTGTTAATAAAAATACTTCAAATTAAATAATTTATTAAATAATTAACACAAACAACACAAAATGTTCCAAAGCATGTACCGATCACACATCTAATACTGACTAACAAAACCTTACGGTAAAATTACAAACATATTACAATAAGGTCCCATTTGTTGACATTAGCTTTCTACAGATATAACTCTCATGTTTCTTTGTGGAGTTTTTGCTGAGTATCAGATCGTTTTATTGACGCATAGCTGAACTGAAGATCATGCAGAGCAACGCGGCAGGCAGCACACCCTGTTTATTTTCTTCAATTTCTAAAAGCACAAACTTGTGTTGTTATCATGTGTGTATATATATTAAAGTAGACCCTTCACAGATTCGATTGATGTATTGCTCTTATCTGTACGATCAAAACTCAGTGTGTAATTTAAGTTCTTATTGCGTCATCAGGAGAAGACGCCTCAAAACGCACTCATGCGTTTGCCGACCCCAGGGGGTTTTAATGCATTAGTTAACGAGTTAGTTACACTTTAGGGTGTACAGTATTATTTTACAGTGTAATTATACATTATACAAGTACTGAGTCATATTAATTATCTCCATGTACTTACTGATTTATGGTTTGTCTTAGGGTCACTTGGACGTAATTATGAATGCTTAATTGTTATTATAATAGTAAGTATGTAACGTGAGTAACAAGGACACCAGTTTCCCAGTCCCAGCCTGACCCGCTAAAGAAGTGGCCATAACCCCTCTAACGTCAGCTCGATGACCAACGAAGACCAGACAGCCATCTTAGGCTGGTTTTGGCAGTCACTGACCTTGTCGTTGCCCCATTCTCCGTTGTTTCTGCTCATGAGCGCGGCCAGCGTGTTGATGCTTGTGATGTTCCAGGTCCTGATCTCGTCTAGCGTGGCTTGCCGTGACACAGACGAGAGCAGCTGCAGAGTGCTGTCGGAGAGTCCGGCCGGATACACCTGGAACACAGCGGTCATCAGCGTCGGCCAGCGGTCACTGGCGATCATCAGCACAGATCACTCACCTGCTTCAGCTTGTCCAGAATGATTCTCTGGAAGTTGTTGTCATCCACCTTCTCTGAGACGGCGGCCAGGTTGTCTTTGAGCACCCTGGTGGTCAGACAGACGTCGAACTGGGCCGCAGTGTAGCCGAAGGGGAAGGATGCGTCTGCGATCGTGGCCTCAGTGATGTTCCCAGCAGTGCAGTCTGACCGACACAAACACCATCAAACACACCGTGACGGCTACAGCAAACCTGCTCTTAATGTCACAGAGGTTTCGCTGCTTTTTGAGCTCCTTGAGCATCCTGGGTTAGGATATTTTTATTATATATTCTTGGGATCATTTTCCGAATGTTTTTTCCAGCTTATAAAGGATATAAATCAGAATCCATCCTGCTGTCATGAGCTGCAGAATTTAAAGCAGCAGATGTGAGTGCGCTTAGAATAAACAGACGATACTGTTAGCAGTGTGGTCGCTAATCTTTTTATCTTTATAGTTATCGTGCTTGGTTTTATCCACACTGATTCATTTGAATGATCTTGGAATTGACTGTGAAAGGCCAATCAAATACCAGCACTGGTGATGTAGATGGCAGGCAGGAGCTCCGGCTCGAACCTGAATGATTTGATGTTTTAAAACCAAACTTGAAACCTTTCATTGTCTCCATGCTCTTAAAATATTCACCAAATTCATTTTCCTTTAAATCACATAATGGTTAAAAAGTGATATGCCTTCTGGTATTCTGTTTTAAATGCAAAATGTACTATCAGTTTAATTACACATATTATCTTAATGATAATGTGCACAGATTGCAATATATTATCATTCTTGTAGGTCATTGTGTGTGTGTTTACCTGCAGAGCGCCTGATTCTGCTTTGAGCGTCTAACTCAGCGTTGCAGTTTGTAAAGAGTTTCTTCAGTTTGGGCTTCTCTGTGTTTCTCGTCCTCAGAAACGGCATGAACACCTTCATGTACTTCCTCTTCAAAGTCTGCCACACACACACACACACACATACACATGATTATAGTCAGCATTCACACACCTGGAACCACTGAGATTTAGAGAGTAAGCGTCCGTACTGCGCTGAAGCGGCTCCAGAAGTCACCAGTGAAGTACAGCGGCAGAGTATTGAGTTTCTCCAGCGTCTGCTGATCCCATCCAGAAGAGCTCCTGAAAACCAACATGCATTACTAAATTCACCGTAAGTTTGTTTTACATCACATATGCAGTTCAGTACAGTATCTCTCATGATCTCAGTTAGCTCAAGCTTGTTGACTGAACGAACTAACAAAGAGCTCTTTGCATGATATTTCTCACCCATAGATGGTTTCTCCTGAGAGGAGCAGTGTTTGCACAGCTCTGATCTGAGCGTCGGAGAGATCGTGGCAGTTCTTCAGGCTCTCAATGATGGCTGGATCAGAGTTTTGGATGTAGACGGGGTCGAGGGTGCAGGTCAGGTTACCCAGAACCTCCACCTGATCTCTGCTTAAATTCGGACCCGAAATACCCTACAGCAACACACACACACAAGCTTACAAGAGGCTGGGGGGGAAGTGTGTGTGTGTGTATGTGTGTGCGAGCTGCTCACCAGACAGTTTTGTGCGTTGTTGAACAGAGTCTTCTGCTTGTCGAGGACGCCGGAGAGAACAGAGTAATCTGCTGTGCCCACGGCACTGAAATATGAGCGGCAGCTCGTCTTCTCCACCTGCTCATAGCTGCCCCACAAACATCAACACATTACCACAAACTAATAGATGACAACAAAATCAAACAAACACTCTGAAAGAGAGAAGTTAGAAATCTATAATAAAGCAAAATATTGAAACATTCATAAGTGAAATATAAGGGCCCTCCTAGAGAAGAGAATGTTGGTTGTCATGTTTCATTTTTGTTTACTTCAGTATTGAGCATTACTAATTCCTGTCGTTCTTTGTGGAGTGAACATGCACATGTAAATATGACAGATATTGCAGTACTAAGCTAGTTCTTTATAGTGAAAGAGCGAAACAGCCGCGAGAGAAACTTTATTTGGTATGATAGCAATACATGTTTGTTTCGACCCTGGACAATTTACTTATTATGTTAATTTGCCAAGCACTCACTTGTAGTAAAGCAGCATGTCTGAAGGTAAATCTGTGAAGCTTGTGGAAGTCTCGTCTTTCATGTAGTTGTACATGCACATCAGCTGGAACACAAGAGTAAAGAGTTTAATGGCGACCCTAGAAGACGTGAACACTGAGCGGAGATCAGCAAACTGTATACCTGGCTCTCCTTCAGCTGGACCTTCTGCCGGCCCGGCCGCTGTCGGCAGGCCTTGACCAGCTGCTTGACCTTGGGCTTGGCCAGCGTCTGGACTGATGTACAGGTGAAGCCCTGCAGCAGCTTCTCAGACAGCCTGCAGGGGGAGACAAACAGGCTCCTGAATCAGCACCTGCTGCCTCTCTACTGTACTCTAGTGTGTGTGTGTGTGAAAGAGCAGAGGTGACTTACTCCTCAGTGTCTGTGCTGACACTCGCCACGGAGCCGAACAGCAACACGGCCTGCGACAGCACAGAAAAACACACTCCGGTCACATTCCCCCACATTAAACTGACTCAAACTCTGCTTAAACTACTTAATTCCTCTTGAAATATTGTGACTTCTTCTTACTCAGGGTTGTGAAAATTTCTACTGTTTTGGAAAAACTAGGTGTCAAAAAACAATAATTTCTCACATATTCTTTTTCAGCCTCTGACAACTCTGACAAATAAGGGTTTTCAGTGACACTTTGCTCCTATTAGTTAACTAGCTATGAGCGAATATATTTGTAACACTATTTAATGTTAGGTAATAACAATAACACTGTTCTTTGTAAATTCATGTACAGGTCCATTAAGTGACACAGTAACACTTTATTTCAATAGTTCACTTTAAAGTTTCTACTAAGTAACTTTACCTAAACCTCAGGATCAGGAACACTTATCTAGTTGCTTAGTAGCATGCAAAATACAAGCATTTCAGCTGTTTATTAGTACATCCATTTTTGACAAAATGACATTCTGGATCCTAACCCTACACCATAGCTAAACATACAAACAAGTTTTAGGAGTTTATTGAGAGAAAACTTTAGTTATGATATTAAATACGTAATAACGTAAAGTGTACCAATAATATTAACAGATACAGCCTCTGACATGGCTCTCTCTCTTCCATCATCATTGAAACAGCACACGTCACATGAAATGAAAACAGAAGCAACGCTGGCACCTGGTCCTGTGTCCACTGCTTCTGGTTGATCAGGGTGACGTTCACAGACTCCTGAGGGACCAACAAGATGCGCGGGATCGAGCCTGCCAATGCATCTGGAACGTTCTCGATGACTTTAGCTTCATCTATGGACACGATCTGAGGAGGAAAGGGACGAGGGAATCTGAGAGAAGGCTCAGGTGTAGAGGTGAACGTTCTCTGGCAAAACATGTACCTTCAAGACATAAACCAGCTGCAGGATTTCTGGCGCTGATATGATGTTGCTGATGAACGTGGGATTTTGGGATATGGCCAGGAGCTGAGAAGGTTCAATGTTGGAGATGGTCTCCGCCGGAACGCCCTTGATCAGCGTCCCAAGAGACAGGAGCGAAGAGCCGGTGTTAATCTGAAAAACACCCCAAAGTTCACCAGGGCCATTACTCAGAAATACTTTCTTAGGTCATTAGATTTGATGTCAGTAAATGGTTTCATTTAGCATTTATGCTGTTGTGATGGTCAGCTTCAACTCTCAAAGATGCTGCTGAAAGTGTTAAACTCACTGGAAAGTTGGAATTAATGAGGGACTGTACAACTGCGTTGGCTTGGCCCTGATTCCAGCCTTCCACGGTACTGAGGGTCGAGAGCGCACCCTTGATGACATTAGAGGAGGCGGAGCTGATCTGGGCCTCCGTCAGGCCAACGCTCTGATTGCCCAGCAGCTGGATGGTGGAGGAGGAGAGTGACGGGAGATTGGCCGCCAGAGCAGACGTGATCTAAAACCAGGAAGGAGTGGGTCAGAGGAGCTCAACTGACTCACTGACTGATTGATTGATTGATGATTGATCACCTCAGGGCTCTCGGTTCCATTACAGAACACATTAATCTGCTTGATGAGCACCAAACTGTCTTCTGCTCCCAGAGACTCAAACGCAAAGGAAGGGATTCCACACAAGAACTGGCCTGGGAGGCTGTAGTTACACACACACACACACACACACGCGCGTCTGAAAAGAGCTGCATACACTGGCGCTCCGCATTTAGCAGGTGTTTCGATTTAGACATGTGCCACAAAAAAGCTTATCTTATTCACTATTTACTGCTCTTACTAGTCAAAATATTAACATTTACTTTCCAGGAGGAATAACTAAATGAACTACAGCTAGATTAAGCACATTTTGTTTTAAACAAGTAGCCTGCCGGTGGTCTAACTGCACTTAATCTACAGTAGGCTTGGAAACAAGACTAAATATCTTTTCATTTTATTTCTAGTAAATGTTAATTTACGATTTTTAGATATTTTGACAAGAAAAAATACAGAAAAGTTAGATTTTAAGTAAGCTTTCTTCATGCAGTGTGGTTTGTGTTGGTGTCTGGGTGGCGCACCTGATGGGGTTGAAGGACGGGTTCTGAATGTACAGCTGTGTTATATAGTAGCTGGCTACGCTGGGCTGGACAGTCACTGTACCATTGAGCAGCTGAAGGTTCTCCGGGTTTTCCAAGAAGACGCCAATCTACAAAACAACACAAGAGCCCTTGACCAGAACATTCGGACTTGCATGTTTGTGTGTGTCAAGTCAATGTTCATTTTTCAAGTGAAGAATACAGCATGCAGGCAAATAAACACAAGAAGTTTCAGACATCATTCACATTAAACCAGAACAATGAGGAATTGAGGAAAAGTGAAAGCAATTATTATTATTATTATTTTTTTTTTTCTCAGTAGGATGCAAACAAATGCTGAGGAGATGAACATTCAGCTGTTGTTGAAATATTCTCAGGGATTTCAGCTGCAAAGCAGCTCCACAGAAAACAACTATGCCATTATTAAGATCAGATGTGTTTAGATTTTTCACCCAATACTGTCAATCGCATCTGTCAAAATGACTGAATAACATGTTTCTTTTAAACCCAAACTAAGCAAGTCAAAGGTGGCGGTGACGAGGAAGCTAAGCTCCAGCAGGTGGCAGAAGAGGTGTGTTTGTTACCTGGGTCGGCGACACGAAGGAGTTGAGGTCAGACAGATTGACGTATCTGATGAAGACTCCAATGTAGCTCGCAAACCAGTTAGTGGAGTTCAGCTGAGGATCGGAGGCATTATAGCAACGCGGTGAGCCCCCTACACACACACACACACACACACACACACATGATTCAAACATACTCACATAGTACAGCTGGACAAGTCTGGATAAACTGAGATTAACTTTTTTTTAAACAGATCATAATTCTCCCACAATTCTATTTTTTAATAACATTAAATTGAACAAAATTTTTATACTTGAATAATAAACAATTGATTAATTCATTCATAAAGTCTTTCCTTGTTTCATTATTGGATAAATCAGGGTCTTGAACAAATGATTAAGTGACAAACACATTTTTATCAGTCACTTGTCGCCACCTACTGGCATGACAATGTAATGAATATAATCTATATGTAATATATAAGAAGCCTCAAGTTAATCTTTTGAAGGTGATTTGCTGTATGTAGACCTTATTTTTTTTTTTCAAATGATAAACTATCCCAGAATGTCTGTGATTATTTGAATGTTTGGGACAGAAGTAACATGAGTATGTGCAAAAAGTCTGTTGGTAAAGCTGTTTGACATCTGTTTAGAAATTCTACTAACTATAAGTAACTTTGTAACTACATGCCAACAAATTCTCATTAATTCACAGCTATATGTCTACTGACTCTCAGAGTAGACTAGTTAGGGTAGGTTTAGGGTTAGCAGAATAAGTTTGTGATAGGCAGTATTTAGTATGTTGTGGACCCGTCAAAATAAAGTGTTAGGAGATATTAAGCAGACAGTCTACTAATACTCTCATGACTGCTAGTTACTTATTGTTAGTAGAAGATCTAAAGTGGACTATTGAAATAAAGTGTTACCAAATACTCCAATGTGATTGTACTTGTCAAACACACACACACACACAGCTTTGTACCTTAAAACATAAATACAAAGTGCATACCATTTGTGAGGTACACCTTCACGGAGCTGTAAACATCCTCGGGGGTGAAGTCAGTTCTGGAGAAGTTGTAGTTGTTTCCGAGAACTGAAATCCTGCTCACACACACACACACACACACACACACACATACAGACAGTTGTTTAATGTAAAGCGAGGTGATACTGTGGAGGTGCTCGTGATGTGAAAGTGCTCACAGTTTGCTGTAGGGCAGACAGGCAGCGCTGCTGAGTTGTGCGGGGCTGAGGAGCCCGGAGCTGAGCAGAGGCAGGTATCTGATGAGCCGATGCTCAAACCACTGATCCACCTCAGACCGGATCTCCAGCTTCAGAACCCGAGGCCAGACGCAGCTCAACACCTGCTGGGCCAAACTCACAGGCCCCAGCGGCTCCTGAGTGACAGCACAGTGCAATCTTTGTCTAAACGTTCTTCAAAACAATATACATACACCATATTTGTGCTCAAAACAAGTACTGCACCAAGGGCACTCATCAGCAGTCTGCATAATAAGTGGCTACCTTAACAAAAATTGTTCATAGAACATTTTCCATTTTACTGCTGTTTGTACATGACATGGCACTGACATTAAAAGACTTGAAAGGTTTAAAACAACATGACTTGAGACCTTGTGTTTTCCCAAACGGTAGCATCACGTCATTTGACTAGAACTCTAGAATACAATATACAGCTTCTTCCCAGTCTTTTGCCCTGGTTTGCAATCAGGCAGACAGAAACAATTTTTGGCATCCGCAGTTTTTTTCCTACTATGGAAGTCATTGGTGACCAAAACTCCCTTGTGTGTTCAGCAGAACAAAGAAATTCATACAGTTTGGAACTACTCGAGGGTAAGTAAATGATGACAGAATTGACGTTTTTGGGAAAACTGTTCTTTTAACAAAGACAATTGTGTAGCGTATGATGGGTTTTATCATCAGACTCTGATTCCATTCACATTTAACATTTTGAGGTCATTTAAACCATTTTCCCATGTCACCCGTTGATTATGTCATTTAGGGTGTGATGAACAGTTTTTCTCAGTAACCATCTGAAAGCATATGGTGTGTAGTGTTTTCAGATCAGTTCAGGAGTGTGCACACTAGGTAGACAGCAAGCTAGTGAATGGCTTCTGATAGACCTACCGTCTCCAGATACTGTGCAGTCTGGTTGTACTGTCTGAGCAGATCGCAGAGCCCCGACCCGTTCCCCAGACTCTGAGGAACATTCAGGAACTCGCTCAGCTCGGCCGTAGAGATGGAGCCCAGCAACTATAGGAGAAAACACACCGATCAGACGAGCTGTGATGGAATGAGATCGAGCAACACAGGAGCGCTGATGTACCTCGGGCCTCCTGTCCTCGGGCAACAGAGACCGGAAGGTGCTGAGGTCTGGAAACCCAAACTGGAGGAAGAAGGACTTGAGGAAGAGGTAGAAACTGCCACGGACATAACAGCGAAGCGGAGCATCTGCAGGAACACAACACGAGGAGCATTTAGGACACAATTATAAAATATATGAAGCTTTCATAAAAAAATATTTTAAAAGCCATGGCAATCTTAAAAAAAATATATATACATAAAGACATACATATACAGTCGTGGCCAAAGGTTTTGAGAATGACACAAATATTAGTTTTCACAAAGTTTGCTGTTAAACTGATTTCAGATCTTTGTTTCAGTTGTTTCTGTGATGTACTGAAATGTAATTACAAGCACTTCATACGTTTCAAAGGCTTTTATCGACAATTACATGACGTTTATGCAAAGAGTCAGTATTTGCAGTGTTGGTCCTTCTTTTTCAGGACCTCTGCAATTCGACCGGGCATGCTCTCAATCAGCTTCTGGGCCAAATCCTGACTGATAGCAACCCATTCTTTCATAATCACTTCTTGGAGTT
>JAUCMS010000001.1:23205869-23216046 GCA_032357445.1 Enteromius radiatus
CAAAATTCAACCAATCAGATGATTCGACATTCCTGAAGGGTTTCCAGTTAAGTGTACCGTATGCATCAGACGTTTAGCCAAGGTTCGGTGGGCGTGACGTCTGAGGCTGAGACTAGAGCAGCATTAGCTCTATGACTTCTGTGATGCATTTGATGCGGTTTCTACACGAGGACGCCCTCTGGTGTCCAGTATGAATGGAACACACATTACAAGTGTTTATACTGCTCAATAATGTCCAGTCCATCCTATTTTTAATTCGTTCAAGCGTCCTTTAGGCACCGGCACTATTTTAAAAATATCGTTTTGGCACCAGTATCATTAAAAAAAACTACCCAGCCCTAGCTTTTGCACATTGTCATCAGAAGCAGCTTCAGCTGAAGATCTGAGCGTCCGCTTGTTGTTTCAGGATCATCGTGAACTACTGCGACTGTGGTTTGGCCAAGTGGTGGGGTCAGCAGGAATTCGCCGTCCCGCAGAATGTGCTGGAGATCGTCTACGGTCAGACCATCTGCTGGATAGGGACCTTCTACTGCCCTCTCCTTCCAGCCATCAATACCCTCAAATACATCCTCGTCTTCTACCTGAAAAAGGTCACGACTCACTCACTGCGATCTTGAGGGGAAATATGTGAACTGAAAATAATGCCCCAATGCCAGAAATATTAGGATAATATAAAGCTTTGCTTTCCCTTTGCTAAATATGATTTTGGTCTTTTCAGTAAAACTCGGTAGTGAGTTTTCATTCAGTGCGTACCATGTGCTTGCCTAAGAGATGTGTTAGTAGCTTACACAAACAATGTCTGACGAGCCTGTGATTAACGAGCCGCTCGTGACCCTCTGCAGGTGTCTCTGGTGACCAACTGTCGTCCAGCCACGCGTCCGTTTCGAGCATCCAGCTCACACTTCTTCTTCCTGGTGGTGTTGCTGATCGGACTGGCCCTGGCCTTTGTTCCTGTTGTGGTCAGCATCGCAGAGTGAGTGTGGCTCATAGCGAGCTGGTGGCGGGTGGAGCATGTGTTTGTGGGTTACAGCGAGCTGGTGGCGGGTGGAGCGTGTGTTTGTGGGTTACAGCGAGCTGGTGGAGGGTGGAGTGTATGCGTGACTGTGCTGTGTTTCAGGATCACCTCGTCTCAAGCCTGCGGGCCGTTCGTGGGCTACAAGACGTCGTGGAAGGTGGTGCCTCACGCGATCTCCCAGCTGCCCAGTGGACTGCGCTTTTTCCTGCAGGCACTCGCCACCGAGGCCTTCGCCGTCTCCTTCTTCGTCATCACCTGGTGAGGAGCGTCTGTAGATCAGGAACACAGATGCATGGCTGAACTCTAGTCATTTTCACAGTTCTTATAAAATCGTGTGTGTGTGTGTGTGGCAGTCTAGGGATGTTCTATGTCATTGCCTTGGCTGGAGCTCATAAGCGAGTGATTGAACAGCTCCGAGATCAGCTGGCCATGGTGAGTGTCCACATCATCTTTTCAAGGCTTCTGTCGAATTTCATTTCATTAACTGCATTATGTATATTAAGTAAGTACAGTGTATTTGTACAACTGTATTTCACGAGTGCCTAGATATTTTATGTGATATATGTTTGGTCTCTCTGTCTCTGTCTGCACAGGAGGGTCGTGATAAGCGCTTCCTCATCCAGAAGCTGTGTCAGGCCCAGCAGGCTGTGAACGCTCGTTCTCCGCAGGGTGTTCGTGGAAGGCGGCGTGACGCTGGACTTTATTTCGTGGAGCCATCGGTGGTGTTGGAGACGCAGGCGTGATCCTCTGACGCTGGGACAGACTCCAAGAGGAGTCTCTAACATACTTTCGTTGCTCATTAAAGCTGTTTTCAAACACTAAACACAGTTACTGAACGCTAACTAGCCTATACATCTCCCTGTTTACAAAATGTAGTGTCTTTTGTTTATCTTATGTTTTATTATAAATAAATATATATATATATATATATATATATATATATACAGTATATACACTTTTAAAATCAATTTGTTCTGAGTGAACTGCTTTACTGTTTGCACAATAAACATAAACAAATGAGAATACAAAAAATAAGATATTTCAGTGTGACGTTCAGAGATGCTGTTTAATCTGAGAGTTCTCCACAGTCACCAGCAATAGTTCAAGCGAAAGGCTAAATAACAGGAATAAGGCCTTATGCTGCAGTGTTTAGAAGTAACTGTCAATATCAAAGTAATAATTCGAGATTATAAAAGGATGTTTCTTATCCAGTCTGGTTTTACTGGGACGTGTCATATCCAAGGGACTCTGGGTTTATCTGATTAGTTTAAGCAGTTAGTCCTGCTGGTCAATGACTACGTAAATATCTGGGGAAAGCATTTTTTAATTTAGATTAATCCGGGTATTATAGACATCAATGTGAGTATCACTATGTCCAATACATATTGCACCTTTGTACTTTTGTGAGAGTCAAAATATTCACAACTAAAATGATGATGAAATTGCTATTGATAAATTAATATTATGCAAATATTATACAAGTGTTATGAAAACTATCAATATTATTACTTGTTAAAATGTTTTTTTTTTTTTAAATAGGTCTTTGTGTTGTAATAAAAACTTACAATAAGTAAATATTTGCGTGTTTTGACGTACCGCTAGATGAAGTTCGAGGGTTTTATTTTGACGGGCCGCCAAATGACGGGCGAGACTATTCTGACGGGTTCCTATCAGAAGTTTGAGGCTTTTATTTTGACGGGCGGCTATGTAACGGTTGAGACTTTTAGTTTGACGGGTTGTTTGCGGATATCGGGCACGAGCGCAGAGCAGCGTCGGTCCATCGCGAATCTTCGCAAATAAGCTCCAGATCGATATTAAAGCAGTAATGCTCGCGCAGCAGCGTGTTAGAGCACTTTAAACACATCTGCAGGTGAGCGCGTGACCGCATACAGCAGCACGATAGGTGTCAGTGTGAATAATAAACATGCCGCGCACATGATTCAATATGCATTAATATACAGTTCACTAACATTCATCTAATCTCACAAACTGTCGACATTGAGTTTCGGTTGCGTAGATGAGTTTAAGTGGTAAAGGATCGTGTGTGCGTGTGTGTGTATATTTTAAGTGTGTGTGTGTGTAGTCGACGTATCAATGTGTCCTATGGTGTGACAGCAAAAATGAAATAAAAATAACCCCTACTTTGAAAGTAAACCTCTAGTGCTAGAATATTTTATCCTGATGTTAATTGTATGTTAAGGTTTTTTTTCTGTCACACCACAGGACAGTCCAGTTTTATTTGTCAACTTCCCATTTTGATATGTGTATTATTATATAGGCTATTGCGGTTATGTACACACACACACATACAATGTATATTATATGTTATATTTATGTGTACTATAATATTAAAAAAATACACCAACAATTAGATCCATATGTATTTTTGCACACTGACACTATCTTCTGGATTTTGCCTGTGAAATTGAGCTTTAATTTTAAGCTTTATTTTAAGGGGTTGAACTAAAATATATCACAAAATTCTTAGGAATTTTTATACAAAGCCCTATCCTCACCAAAAATGTGTATTTTACAGCCAGAAGGCCTCGAAACACCACTGGTTTAGGGCTAGTTTGAATAGCTATTGGGTGGGATTTGTTGTGAAAACCTGGCAACACTGAACATCACACAACCTCATCATTTCCCCAGCAAAGACAATATATTATAAAACTAATCAGAAACAAATCACTGGAACTAGCGAGATCAAAACAAACATGATAAAAGTTTTTGTTCTTTACTGAAAGATTGTTTTACAATAAGAAGTGAAACATTGATCAGAAAGAGAGTTTGAGTAGAGCTGCACAATTAATCACACTCTCATCAGGTTCTGTGATCAGTAGAAAATGTCCATCACTGGCTTTCAGATTGAGATTCATTTACTACCCAGAGATAACTGACAAGTTATGCAATATCCTGTGCATAATCGCAGACGAACCGCATTCGATACCGAAGCTGTTATGGAAAGGAAAGGATGTGGCGTGTGGCCAGGTATGGTTTCCCATGCTAGGAATTTGTGCTCTGCATTTAAGACATCCGAGTGCACACACACACACACACACAGCAGTGAGAAGTGAACACACCGTGAACACACCCCCGGAGCGATCGCTGCGGCGGCCGGGGAGCAGTCGGGGGAACGGTGTCTTGCTCCAGGGTCTCGCCTCAGTCGAGGAGAGAGGTGAAGAGAGCACGACCTCTGGGTCCAACTCCCTGTCCACTAGACCACGACTGCCCTTATTGCTTGATTGCGTTTGCTTGTACTGTTTGACCGAGTCTGTGCAGAGAGTATATATCTATAAACTTCAGAGCTGACCGCTGCTTCTGTCTCTTCATCACTGGACACTTCTGAGTTCGTCTCGTTGTCACTCCATCTCTCCGATGGATCTGATTTGTTTTTGTAGCCTAACAATGGTATGTTTCTCTCACGTGGAGAGATCTTTCACCGCAGGACGTGGTTCATGGCAACAACTTCCAAATGCCATCGACACCAGATCTGTTACCTGCTGATGTCGAAATAATGAAAGAGTAGACCACGCCTCTCTACGAAACCGCGTTTGAGCCATCTTTCCAGTTACTCGCGGTCTCTCATTAAAGAGCTGGGATTTCAAAACCTCTCACGTTTATTTATATAGTGCTTTTTGCAGTAGCGTTTGTGATGAAAATGATGTAGCTTTAAGCTGAATATGTTGTGGTCAGCAGATAAAATAAAACGGACTGCATATCTGTTTGTTTTCAGTGTCACGGGGCATCCGGTCGGGTCATGGCGTCAGGTTCGGAAGCCGTCCACTACATCCATCTGCATAACTCCAGTCAGTCTGTATTGGAGGCCCTGAGGTCCCAGCGGCGTAAGGGCCTGTTCTGTGACGTGACGGTGCGCATTCACGACGCGTCTCTGCGTGCGCACGCCTGCGTTCTGGCGGCTGGCAGCCCCTTCTTCCAGGACAAGCTGCTGCTGGGCCACTCGGAGATCTCGGTGCCGCCGCTGGTGCCGGCCGAGACGGTCAAGCAGCTGGTGGACTTCATGTACAGCGGCTCGCTGGTGGTGCTGCACTCGCAGGCGCTCTGCATCCTGACCGCCGCCTCCATCCTGCAGATCAAGACGGTGATCGACGAGTGCACTCAGATCATCTCGCAACGGCGCGCCGCTGCCGGGGCCGCCCTGCCCAAGCAGGAGGAGAAGGGTCGCGAGAGCGCCGCGCCGCTGCAGGGCTTCGCCTACGACTGCGCCTCCGACATGACAGCCGCGCTGGGGGGCGGGGCTCCAGGGGATGGGGGCGGAGTGGGTGCACTCATGCCCCTCAGTGATGTAGGGGGCGTGGCCATGTGCAGAGGGGAGGGGCTGGTTGTGGCTGGGGGTGGGGCCATGTGTCGAGGGGATGGGATGGGTGTGGCTGGGGGCGGGCCCATGTGCAGAGGGGAGGGGCTGGGGGTGGCCGGGGCCATGCTGAAGCCCAGCAGCTGCTCGCAGGAAATGGGCTACATGCTGAATGCGGAACGTGGTGGCAATGCAGCGAATGAGAACATCGCAGCGAATGAGCGTGATGGAGGGGCGGAGTACGGCGGCGTCGGGGAGGAGCTTGTGGGTGGGGTGGAGCGCTTCAGTGAAGATGAAGAGAGAGACGTGGACCGAGACGCGGACAGAGACAGGCAGACAGCGCACACGCGCAAACAAAGACAGCCGCTGAGACTGCAGGTAACGCTAACACTGATCATCTAACCCTAGCATTCAACAACAAAACAATGATATCTGCTGAATTAGGGTAATTTAACATCTATATCTACCCCTACAGTAATGCAAATACAGTAATCATGTGATGTTCTCGGTTGTGACTAGCATGCATACAGCTACAGAAAGCAGGAAACCAACATTAAATGCATTTTCTATCTATTAGATTGTGTTTTAATCATGTTTACACCCACCCCAACACTAAAGCTACCTGCACAGCAGGGGTGGGCAACTTCGGTCCTGGAGGGCTGGTGTCCTGCAGAGTTAACTCCAACCATAATCAAACACAGATTAGGGTTGGAGCTAAACTGTGCAGGACACCGGCCCTCCGAAGTTGCCCACCCCTGCTGTACAGTAACAGTTGTTTTTGTGAGTTGGCTCCACACCTCTGTCTTCCCCCGTTGGAGGTTATTTGTTAATGCAGTGTAAAGTGTGCTTGGGTGTGGAGGCAGTATATGAATGTTGAGCGTGAGGGCTGTGTGCAGGTGCTGGGTGGAGAGGAGGTGGTGGTGAAGAACGAGGGTGTTGGGGACGGAGACGGTCTGTTTGAGATGGACGAGAGAGGAAACGCAGCACATCAGTCCACCTACGGACAGGTACAACAAACACCACCTCCTTTTGTGACCGAGTGACAGCTGAAAATACAAAACAAACAGCAAATCAATTCGATTGATAATGTTTTGATTCAAGAACAGCTCTGGACGGCCAAAGACAGCAGAGGTGTGTGTGTGTGTGTTTCAGGGTGGCTTCTACGAGGACTCAGCCGTGTTTTCGGGTGGTTTCTGGTCTCAGGCGGATCCCCAAGCATCCATGGGCTCGAATCCTCGCGGCCGGGTCAGCAAACCCCCATCTCCACCTCCGGCCTCCCAGAACCTCAGCAGCCAGGTCTGCCGACCCGTCACCATTATGCTAGGTGTGCCGTTGCGCTCTGTTAACGCTAGTTCGTCTGTGTCCGCAGATGCTGTTCCAGTTTCCTGCCAGCGAATCACAGCAGCCGTCCTTCTTCGTGGGTGGACCCATGGTGATTGACAGCCTGGCCGAGTCATGCCAGCAGGCTCCACCCCCTGCCCCCCTCACCCCGGCCCCGCCCCCCTCGACCCCGGCATGCCTGGCGGGGCCCAGCTTTGCCCCGCAGGGCTCCGAGACATCGTTCGACTGCAGCCACTGTGGGAAATCACTGCGCTCCCGCAAGAACTACAGCAAACACATGTTCATCCACTCCGGTACGACTCGCTCAGGTCCAGACGTTCAGCACGTGTATGAAGCAGAAAACCATTACTTTGACAATCGCTTAATTTAACATTTACTAGAATGATTACATGATTAATGGTTGAATATTTCACTGATTTATCACTAGATTTTCAGGTTATTCAGCTTTTTTTCATTGTAAAATTAGTTAAAATATTGATTTATACACATTCTAACAAATAAATAAAGGCAATCGCTTCAGCCTTTGAGAAAAATATTATGCAGTTTCAATTACTATTTACACATAAAAATGAGATGACCATTTAGCTATATGAAACATGACGACACATCATTCTCCCAGAAAAATCCTTTTGTAAGAAACAAAAAATGTTTGTGATTGAAGATTTTTGGACTGTTTTATCCACCAGATAATCTCCCTTGTAGTACTTGTAACAAGGAGCGTGTGTGTGTGTGTGTGTGTGCAGGTCAGAAGCCGCACCAGTGCAGCATCTGCTGGCGCTCCTTCTCTCTGCGTGACTATCTGCTGAAGCACATGGTGGTGCACACCGGTGTGCGGGCGTTCCAGTGCTCCGTCTGCAGCAAGCGCTTCACGCAGAAGAGCTCTCTGAATGTTCACATGCGCACACACCGCGTGGAGCGCACCTTCACCTGCGCCGTCTGCCACCGCGCCTTCACCCACCGCACGCTGCTCGAGAGACACGCCCTGCAGCACCACTCGCCCGCCAAGACGCCCACCAATCACCTGCAGCAGGGCGGGGCCAGCGGACCCGGACCCGCCTCCTAGAGGCCGGGTACAACCAGCGGGAGAGAGAGGAGGAACAATCAGACCGAATCCCAGGAGCTTTAACACACACTCTCACACTCAAACACTCTCACACTTACACACACTCTTATCACTCACACACTCTCTCGCTCACACACACACACACTCACACACTCATACACTCGCATTTAAACTCACTCACTCATACACTCTCATATTCACACTTACACACACTCTTATCACTCACTCACTCTCTCGCTCACACACACACACACACACACACACTCTCTCACACACACACACACACACACACACACACACATACTCTTTCTCTTGCTCACACACACACACTCTCTTGCTCTCTCACACACACACACACACACACTCTCTCGCTCATACACACACAAATACTCTCTCCCGCTCACACACACACACACACTCTCTCCTGCTCACACACACACTCTCTCGCTCTCAGCAGCGGTGTCTATGGCGTGCCGCAACGCCTCTTGAACCCAGAAGACCTCATAAACACACAAACCTCATGGAATAACTCTCACACTAAACGCAAACACACAGTCCTGCGCGTGACGTCGGACTTTAACGTCTTTTTCAATGTTTATGTGTTTGATCTGTTTTGTACATGTTTTCATGGACTCATCAGAAACCGCAGTGACCTCAGGACCAGAAGAGACTTCAAAGCGCATTTATTACCTCCATTTTTATTTCAACATCAACCTCCATTTTTACATTTTTTATCAAGTATATGCATAAATCTTAATGCTATTTTTATGGTGAAATGATATGTAAGAGTTTTATGTGCTGGGAGGATCATGTATTCTGCTTTGCTTTGGGTTTCGTATCTAGCATGTTCTCGCTTGACGCTGCATGAAGCTGCATTAAATGCATTGTGACGTTTCATGACGTGTCTTCTCCTTCATTACCTCTTCCTTCCATGCTTTACAGCAGGTACATTTAGATGGTTTCATTCTTTTTAATATTTCTTTTAGAAATATAACACATGGTTTAGATAGTTCTGGGGTTCCATTAAAATTAGGCCACTGTTACTAAATTGTTAGCATCTCAATAATTCTGTAAATAGCATTCATTAATGATTAGTGAGCTAAATAGGGACTCCGTGGTGTCTAATCGAGCATCTGTTGTTTGACTCCATGAAGAACCTTCACATCATCCACTAGCGATGCTTGTTCTCAGAGGCAAAGAATAAAACCAATATTTCTCTTAGTGGTGGGCGAAAATCTTTTTCAAATAAAAAATATGAGTATTAACTTGGAAAGGATTTCCTACTGATTTAATCTACCCTCCATGTTCATTTTAAAGCTGCAATAAAAAAAGTTGTTAATATGAACTAAGGATGTTATGTCCTTTACCTTCCTCACGGAATCACCCTGAGAAGCTCATATAAATGTCTTCACACACACTTCAGATGAAGAACCTAAACTCACAGTAGATCAACAGCGCATGCGCCGAACTCGCGGCTGCGCTCGCTTCAAAAGAACCGACTCCCTGAATGAATCCGATTCGGCTCGGTCATCGGTCTAGTTTGTGCTGTCTTGAGACGCGGAACACGCATAATCGGTGAGCTGCTCAAATGTGCTCAAATTAAGAGGCGAAGACAGCTAAAGTCTGCGCAAAGGCAGCTGGGATAAACTGAGCTATAGCGCATATCTCTCAAATTCAGCGGAAGTTTACTTTCTGTTTGAGAGTTGTCTGCGTTTGTTTAAAGTTTTGTGTGATTTGTTTGCGCGCGATTTCTGTGTTTTAGGGTCGTTTTTCTTAAAGTGTGTTGTTATAAAGGTTCAGAGAGAGGAATGAAACCGCTGAATGGCAGTAGGTGAGAGTTCACGGAGTCAGTCAGCAGTTTGACAGATTACCGCCAGATGATTTCTCTTCAGCAGAATAATAACAGCGTTATGTAGATGACGAGACGACCTTTGACCTGCAGGACGAGCTGGGTAACCTTGGATAACGCTGTGTGTGTGTGTGTGTGTGTGTGTGTGTGTGTGTGTGTGAGAAGTACTTGTATAGTCTGTCTTAGATTATGTGTATGTACAGTAAACTGTTATATGTAGTTAGATTACCGTTTGCAGTAAATCATGTACAGGTTTAGAATAATTATTTTTTACGCTTAGTGTGTTTAATAGCATGGTCCTGCAAGACACAACATTTTGTTCCACTGTAGGTCCACAGATGTAGAGGATTGACAGTAAAGCTTGATGTGTGTGTGTGTGTGTGTGTGTGTGCACCTACAAATTTGTACCCAAGAGTGAGGTAAACCTGACAAAATCTCCAAAAACCTCCCTTTGGGGATGTCCCCATTTGTAGAACTGGTTTAAAAATAAACTAAACAAAGTTTTTTGAGAATCTATAAGTGTGTGTAGTCTCCTGTAAGGGTTAGGTTTAGGTGTAGGACAATACCACATACAGTCTGTACAGTAGAAACACCATT
>JAUCMS010000001.1:23243954-23254123 GCA_032357445.1 Enteromius radiatus
CATTACACCTATGGAGAGACCCCAGAACACATGGAGACACTACAGGAGTGTGTGTGTGTGTGTGTGTGTGTGTGTGATAGTCTGTGTGTGTGAGTGAGTGTGTCTGTGTTTCTCTCTCTCTGAGAGGATGTTAATACAATAATAATTGTAATTCAGAAGATCAAATAAAATAAACGGAGAACAACAGTAATAAGCTTTAAGACAGTCTCTTTCTCTCTTTAGTTTCACACTGCCAGAGCGATAGTGTTTATCTCACACACACACACACACACACACACTACAGTATAATACAGTAACAGCAGTAAGAAGGAAAAGCAGATTGGTTTTCTTTAAGCAGTTTTCTGAGTTAATGTTGTGTGTGGAGTCCTGACCATCTTTCAGCTCCTATCACATCCAGACCGCGCTAAACTAGCTGAACCCCTCATTAACGCCTCACACCAAACACACACTAATAACATTATAGCATTATACAGTGTGTCCTTTTATAAAAACTCTTTACACAGCTAGAATAACCCTCTCTGTTTCTAATGCACTGCTGTGTTTATATTACAGTTCAGAGTTATTCCCGTTGAAGCCAACACTTGTGAAGATGGTCAGCTACATGCAGCTGATCTGATATTATTTTTTTACATTTAGAATATTTTCTGTATGATATTAGGCCTACTGTAAAAACAGTGTTCGTTCTTATTGTTCTTATTTTGATTTCTTTAATTCTATAAACCTTAGGTAAACGTGTAAATAAGCTTAAATATTACATAAAGTAGCCTATGTGTAGAATTGAGAAAATAATTTTGTGCAGACTTTGTGCGAAAGCAGTGATAAATGATTCAGTTTAACTCCTTGACCTAAGAATGGAGAAATGCGTCCTATCCATCATGTTGAATATCTAAGCATTTGTGTCTGTTTGTGGACATTCGTGTTTTTGGATTTGCGGAGTAAAAGCTAAGAGTTTTAATAATTCTGATGGGACGCCGGTGGCATGTTGATTATTTACATTCAGTAGGGATTCTGTAACTCGTGTTTATTCTCGAATACGAATTGAAATTTTTCATATCTTCAATTAAATCACGGGCAATCAAACACATAAACACCCGCGCCGCGGAGTGCGCTCGTGACGTCACCAGTCAGATTCGGTTCCGCTGCGGCTGAAGAGCTGTCTTTATATCTGCGTGAAGCCGCGAGGAGCGCGCGTGTGATGAAGGGCAGCTGCGCGCGGGATCCAGGTGTGTGTGTGTGCGAGTCTCTCTCAGCGCATTCAGACGCGCGTCACGTGCGGCGGAGCTCCGTCTGGCGCGGCGCGGTGGAGCGGCGCTCGCTCGCGGGATGGACGCGTCGGCGCGGCGCTGAGCGGCTCCGGGATGCGGCGGTGTGCGACTCTACTGATGATCGCGCTGACGGCGGGTGAGTGCGTGCGATCTCACATTAGACCGACGCCCGTTTAACAGCTGCGACTTGCTGAAGATTAGGACTGACTCGTGATGAATGGCCTGCGATTCTAATGAGCTTTAATCTTTCGCTGATTTACACGCTAAAAAAATCAACAGTTAAAGCCTCGTTTGAATTAATCCAGTTAAAATACTGACTTTTAGCTCCGCTTGTGCGGGTTTTCTGTGTTCAGGGCTTCAGAAGAACATACTGAGACTGCAACACTTCGGATTAATTGTGCCTTCGTTTTTAAAAAGAAGGACTTGTTTTGCTTTTATTTGCCATATTTTAAATTAGCACGACACATATGAATAGATATATCGATGATCACTGATACAGTTAAAAATTCATTTCCAGTTTTTTTAAATCTGTTCTTTAGTGTTCTGTGTTATCAGTCAGATAACGTGATTCACTTGCTTCATTTCTAGTGATTATCGTTGTTCTGATTACAGAGACCGTCTCTGCATTTGATAAATAAATAGTTTAATCTGGTCATTATTCATTACCATCACTCTGTTCTCCTATCTGATAATGTTCAGTGCTGTGCTACAATCTGTATTGTTAAAAGCGCTATATAAATAAAAGTGATTGATTGATATTGACTTGTAAATTGAAAAGATGTTTGTGATTTTTTTTTCTATTTAAATTAATGCTAAGCGTTTAGTAGCCTGTTCGAAACAGATGAATCAAATAAGATGATAAAACACTCGCCCGTCGGTCTCCTATTTCACCTTGTTTTTAAATAAATATAATAACAATACAAAGAAAAAAAAATCTATGAATCTCTAATTTTCTATTCGTTTAAATATCTATTCGTTATATAGATTAAATTCAAATTACTGTTATGTGTTATAGATAATTCTGTCTAGACAAAAAAAATAAATAAATAAATAAATAACTGAGTAAGAAATAATAATAATATTTTATTTTATAACTGATTATGAATTCTAGTGATTACAAATTACAAACTTAAAAAAAAGGAATGAAGTGAATTTATTTAAATAATAAAAAAATAGAGTTGTCTGCCCGCTCTGGCCTACATGTCTGCCCGCATCGCTGAACAGAACTCACTGGATCAAAACTAAATAAAAATCACTGTACGAAGGTTAAAAGTGGCACAAACCTGTGTGCAGAAACCACAGATGATGATGATGATGATGATAATGATAATGGCGTGGTGATGATGATGATGTGTGTGTGTGTGTGTGCAGGCGTGAGCGTGGCACTGCAGATCCAGTGCTATCAGTGTGAAGATGTTCAGCAGGACGACTGCTCCTCGCCAGAGTTCATCGTCAACTGCACTGTCAATGTGCAGGACATGTGTCAGAAGGAAGTGCTGGTCATGGAGGATGGTAAGGACATTGCATCACTTCCTGTGCTGCCTGTTGCTATGCTGAAGCGCTAGTCACATTAGCTGAACAATGATGGTTTTTGTATGTGCAGTGAACACTGCTGTGCTCATAGAAAATTACTCCAGATCAGTGAAATAAATAATACTAGAAGGAAAGACTGTATTTAAGAGAGATAATGGAGCGGCTGATGAGGGTTTGTCACGGCAACAGAAGAGAACTCGGCTCTGAAAGGCTGTTCCTCAGCTGAGCTTGTGACTGGAGAAGATGTCATCTGCCTTGTCTCTCCATTGGCTGATCCAGACTTTACAGTAGTGCGAATATTTCACTGCTCCTTCATCTGCTCCTCACTGCTCCTTCATTTGCTCCTCACTGCTCCTTCATTTGCTCCTCACTGCTCCTTCATTTGCCTCTCACTGCTCCTTCATTTGCTCCTGACTGCTCCTTCACTTGTTCCTCACTGCTTCTTCATATGCTTCTCACTACTCCTTCATTTTCTTCTCACTACTCCTTCATTTGCTCCTCACTGCTCCTTCATTTGCTCCTCACTGCTCCTTCATTTGCTCCTCACTGCTCCTTCATCTGCTCCTCACTGCTCCTTCATTTGCCTCTCACTGCTCCTTCATCTGCTCCTGACTGCTCCTTCACTTGTTCCTCACTGCTTCTTCATATGCTTCTCACTACTCCTTCATTTTCTTCTCTCTACTCCTTCATTTGCTCCTCACTGCTCCTTCATTTGCTCCTCACTGCTCCTTCATCTGCTCCTCACTACTCCTTCATTTGCTCCTCACTGCTCCTTCATTTGCTCCTCACTGCTTCTTCATCTGCTCCTTCATTTGCTCCTCACTGCTCCTTCATCTGCTCCTCACTACTCCTTCATTTGCTCTTCACTGCTCCTCACTACTCCTTCATTTGCTCCTCACTGCTCTTTCATCTGCTTAAAAACCCAGCTGCAAAGAAAAGTGAATCAAGTGATAAAATCAAAGGATTTAATTTAATTTTTCATTCTGGTTTCAGTGTTTTATTTTTCTCAGCTAAATGGCAGTGCAGTGCTGTGCAGCTTGTTTATGTGTTGTGCCCTCTAGTGGACCGTCAATGATTAAACAGTAGTTAAACTATGAAGGAAACGATGGATGAACATAGAAGTTAACTACTTTTAGGACTTTTTTTGCATGGTCACATTGTTTCTGTGACACTGAATTTGAGTTGCATTACAGTAATACAGTGTTGCTTTGGAGTTAGTTTTTTACTAAAGAAATACAACAACGCAACAATATTAAGATTCCAGACAACATAAAGGCACAAAATCAAAATTTTCTCATTAAACCGTGTAATGCAGAACATCTAATCTTAAATGTTCTGTGTGCTGATTGTTGTGAACGTGTGTCTCTGCAGGGATTCATTACAGGAAGTCATGTGCGTCTTCGGGGGCATGTCTGATTGCGTCGTCAGGCTATCAGCAGTTCTGCACAGGAAAGCTGAACTCCGTCTGCATCACCTGCTGCAACACACCGCTTTGCAACGGCCCACGGCACAAGAGAAGAGCAGCCTCCCAGGCCTGCAGGACCTCCGTCAGCCGCTACACCGGCCTGCTGCTCGGACTCATGCAGCTCTACCTCCGCTCGCACTGACGCGCGCCTCTGTGTGTGTGTGTGTGAGAGAGAGAGAGAGAGAGAGTGTGTGTGTGTGTGTGTGTGAGAGAGAAAGGGTGTGTGTGTGTGTGTGAGAGAGAGAGAGAGAGAGTGTGTGTGTGTGTGTGTGTGTGTGAGAGAGAGTGTGTGTGTGTGTGAGAGAGAGAATGCGTATGCGTGTGTGTGTGTGTGTGTGTGTGTGAGAGAGAGAGAGTGTGTGTGTGTGGGTGTGTGTGAGAGAGAGTGTGTGTGTGTGTGAGACTCACAGGACAGAGAGTGACGGAGCGTAGCGTCAGAGAGCGTCTGCTGGCAGGAGCAGCTCTCACACACTATTATAGCATTTGTCTGTGTGCTTCTCTCGTTCTCATATTAATAAACTTGTGGGCGGGGCTTCCTCATTTAATCCCACCAATCACAGCACACGTAGAGATAAACACTCCAGTGACAGTAGGACAATCATCTTCGTCAAACATGGTCAGCTACAATTATCACTAGACATTAATCAGTAGATCTTTATTATCTGATAAATGATACATTGAATTCTATATTATTGTAATAGTATCACTTATTGATTGTCTTTTTTTATTATACATAGTAACGCATAGGCATAAACCATTAAAACATTTTTTGAAGCACAACAGATGCAGTTCACTAAACACATACTGAAATTTAGGGGCATGTTGTCACACTAAATGGGGTAAATTGATAAAGTGAGAGAATGGGGTAAAGTGAGAGAAACTACCCTAAAAAAACAAAAACACCAAGCTCTTGCTTGTGTATAAGTGTATAAACGAGGAGATGTTCTGAGCACACTCCTCAGGTCTGACGGAGACACCTAGCAGGTTCCTTCACACATTTATTGCTCTGAAGCAGCCCTGGTGTCCTCCATATATCCGTGTATATGTCTACTCTCAGGCTTTGTTCTGATTTTTCAGGAGTACGAGCTCTCTAAACACTCTTCAGCACACTTCACACACACAGACCAATCCTGTCCTTCTTTTAACCCACGAGACGTTAGCTTCCTCTCGGTTCCTCTGATGATCTTCTGTGGTGTCAGTGTTCATCACGCGTCTCTGGTCCTCCAGCTTCTTCTGCTCTTCAGTGACTGTGATGTAGAGGATGGAAACTCTCGAAGATCTGATCTCTGGAGACGCAATTCTCTCATGTAGCTTCTGAATACAAATAAAACCTTTGATCTATTATATTTGTATGAATGCAGAGGGTTTCTAAGGTAAATGTATGCATAAAGAACCAGTCAGTGCTTTGGACACATTTGATTAAACATATATTTTATCAAATGTGTTAAATTACCTGTGTGTGAGGGTTAATGTAGGGTCTCAAAATAAAGGCTATACAAATAAATCATAAACAAATCATTGATTTCAGTTTAATGACTTAGTGTATGTGTGTGTGTGTGTGTGTGTGTGTGCACCTGGTATTTATCACCTTATAGGGACCAGTTGTCCCCACAAAGGGGGTAGTCTGGTCCAAAAGGTCGCGGGTTCGAGTCCCAGGTCCGGCAGGGATTGTGGGGTGAATTCCCAGCACTCTCTCCACCTTCAACACCACGACTGAGGTGAGACCCTTGAGCAAGGCACCTGTCATCTTGCAAAATGTATTTGGATTCCGTTTTTGCTGCTTGTTTTGTGGACCCAGATAACAGAATAAGATGTGATTCTCACTGCTGAGAACCCAGCGTCATTAAAGCAGACTCTAGTGTGAGGGGAGCAGCCGAACTCTATTTTTATCTGATGTTGGTGGTGAATGGAGACGCAGCTGTAGGATCTTAAGCAGTGGTCTGACCTCCTGAGGAACAGCTCGAGCCTCAGAGACTATGCTCTGCCATGATCAGATATTTATCGGATGACACTTCATTTCTAGTGATTATTGTTGATTTGATTGCACAGATACTACTTAAAATGAAATGATATAATGAAAAAAACTTTAGCTGAAAAGTGTTTAATCTTGTTCTAATTCTACATTAATTACTGACACTCCATTTTCCAATTTGATACTGTTAATTGATTTGTCATAATCTGTATGTTAAAAGAGCTATATAAATAAAGGTGATTGACTTGGACAGGCAACTGCGTGAAAGATGACGTGCGGGTCTGGGGGCGGGGCCAGTGCGTTAACTGCGTTCAAATATTTCAATCGCGATATTTTTTTCATAACTAATTAATTAAGTTGTGTGTGTGTGTGTGATTGCTGTCATTCCTCTTCTGTGAGACAGACAAAAAATCAGAGGATTGCGTTTGTAATTCTAACAGAAAGAGTAAACTCCAGAGCAGCTTTTACATCTGAATATAACGAATGCTATTCCGCCATTCAGTGCCTTAGAATGATTAATAATAATAGCGATAATATAATAGTCATAGCAGGACAGGCCTGGGTTCGGATCCAGACAGTGACGTCTGCTGGTTCGCGGCGCTCGGCGATGACGTCACTGTGGGCGGAAGTGAAGGAGAGTTCCAGAAAGAGCGGCGGGTGCGCGAGGCACAAACACACAAGAGTATAACAATAAGAACTCTTATAATATTAATAGTAATAACAGCGATTGTACGGGGCTTTTTAAAGGAGCAGACGCGTCAGTGACAGCCATGACGACCATCGATTACAGTGTGTGGGATCATATCGAGGTTTCCGATGATGAAGATGATACTCACCCAAACATCGACACACCGAGCCTGTTCCGCTGGAGACACCAGGTAACACACACACACACACACACACACAAAGTCTATTTTGCTGGAGACACAAGGTAACAAACACACATACCCATTACACACACAACACACAGATCAAGCAGATCAGCGCACACACACACACACGAGTCTGATCCACTGGAGACCCCGGGTAATACTCACACATACTCATAACACACACAACACACAGATCAGCACAGGGGTCTGACACACACACACACACACACACACACACACACACACACTGAGCATGTTCTGCTGGAGATACCAGGTAATACACATTTATTACATACACACTTTGTTACACATAATAGTATGTGAGTAGGGGTTTTGGAGGTGGTGTGTGTGTGTGTGTGTGTGCGTGTGTGTGTGTGTGTTATTTAATGGTTAGGGTCAGTCTTGTACACTGAGGTCACTCTCAGCATCTGGACTGAGGTCCCTCCGGAATCGTCTGGATCTCTTCTCAACCCTCTCTGATGTGGGGATAATATATCAATGGCATTAGGCCTGAGTCTGACACGATGGCACTTATTTCTGAAACAGCACTGATGTGTGATCAGTCCTGCTGACTGATTTGACCGCTGCTCCATTGTTTTCATTTACTTATTTATTTATGTATTATTGCGTAGTATTTATGCCTTTCAGTTGAAGGGTCCTCACTGATCTTGACCTGTCTGTATTTGCGCTGACAGTCGTAATCTGAGTACATCCGTGTATGGGATTATTTTGGAGATGTGATCCAGTTAGGAATGCATGATATTATTGGGCTGATAAAGGCTTAAATGTAAATATTGGCATCAGCTCCGATATGAAAAATGATGCCGATATGTCACTGATGAGCAATAAATGAACTCCCCCGTGCTCCGAGTGTGTTAGTGATTGGATCAGGGCAGTGGTGTGGTCATTCTGAATAAAGATTAGATTCATTGTTTGTGGATCGCTGCATCTAATCTGAGAAAACCCGTTCAGTGTGAGAGAGAGTAAACAGGAAGCACGGGTCCTGATGCCTGATCAGCTACACAAATAACATATCACACAAATTAACTGTGAGATGTCACAAGAGTTTTGACTTTTAAGGTAAGAAGCTGTACCTTACATAAAAAAAATCACAAACATGACACTTGTAAATTAAATCATGTTATATTTATTGATTTATTCAATCATGTTTGTGTGCGTCCCAAGGCGCGGGTGGAGCGCATGGAGGTGTTCCTGCAGAAGGGCGAGGAGCTGGAGAAGGCTCTGGTGGAGAGCCGCAGGAAGCTGGCGGAGGCGCAGCGGCGGGTGCAGGAGCTCAGCTCAGCCTCCACCCCTGAGTCCAAAGCCCAGCTGGCCTCAGCCCAGGAGGAGGAGAAGCAGCTGAGGCGGGAGGAGCGCTCCTGTGAGAAGAAGATGGAGGAGCACCGGCGCGAGGAGAAGAAGATGCCCTGGAACGTGGACACACTCAGCAAAGAGGGCTTCAGCAAGGTGCGCTAGTGCTGCCAGACACGCTAGTGCTCCGAGGCGTGCCTCTGACGCTCTGCTTCTGTGTTTCAGAGTGTCGTCAACATCAAGCCAGAGAAGACGGAGGAGACGGAGGAGGAGAAGGAGGAGAAACACAAGAGCTTCGTGGAGAAACATGAGAAGCAGATCAAACACTTTGGTTAGCTGTACCTCCTCCGCTCTGAATACAGCTCTCTCACGCTAAAACTCAGGCTACTGCACAGCCACTCTCTTCTTCACAGCGTCTCTGTCGTCGGTTATAGAGAGCTCAGATGGTTTTGTGGTTGATGACACAGAGCTCTCACTGAACACGTATCATGGGTACCTTCCAAATCACAGTGATCATCCCTATGCCCTGGTTAGCAGGTGCGTGTCGTTATTGAGTTGTTTGGAATGCACTTCTCAAAGGCAGCGATGTCATTTCCTCATTATCTTCAGCTGGGATGTACATGTGACAACAACGCAGCACAGTGTGTGTGAGCAGATTCGATAAGGGATGACATATCAAAAAACATTTCATATTAAAAAAAAAAAGCTTTATACATACTAGTTGTTATATATTAGCATATTTTAATAACATCAAATATAGAATGTATGATTATTTGCAACAGTTATGCTAATACCAATAAAAAGACATTTATGACATTAAATCAGTGCCATCTGCTGACGCTGATGACACGCTCACTGCAGTCTCCACTAACAAGGGCATAGGGATGACCACTGTGATGTGGAAAATACCCATGAACCATACGATACGTGTGTCGTCACACTCCTACACTGATTCTGAGCAAACGCCTCTGATTGGCTGTTGTGTTCTTGTCTGTGATTGGCTACAGTGATCAGTGCTGCAGACTAACACTGAAGAATCCGTTAATAACACCATCAGAGAGTGTCTCCGGACTGACCTCATGACGTGTGTGTGTGTGTGTGTGCAGGGATGCTGCGGCGCTGGGACGACTCTCAGAAGTACCTGTCTGACAATCCTCACCTGGTCTGTGAGGAAACGGCCAACTATCTGGTCATCATGTGCATCGATCTGGAGGTGGAGGAGGTAATTCACTGTGTGTGTGTGTGTGTGTGTGTGTGTTAGGGCTGGGTTTTGATAAAAATTTCCTGATTTAGTTCAGTTCTCATTCACAAACTTGTGTTTTGATTCGATTTGATTCCTGATTTCTTTTGGTTCAGTATCAGTTATTTTGGTTATTTATTTATCTATCAATCACTTTTATTTCTATAGAGCTTTTAACAATACCGATAGTAGCAAAGCACTGAACATTATCAGACAGCACACCAGGGCTTGACATTAACTTTTTTGCTCACCAGCCACTGTGCCCAGTGGTTTTCCAAATTTACTAGCCACTCAGCATTTTCACTAGCCACAATTTTCTTGTTAAGGAATTACATTTTATACGACTTAAGAATATAAAATGCATACAAATATTTCAGTCATTTGACCTATTTTAATATAATAAGATAATGTTACCAATCATATGAAATCACACGCATCCACAAAATTGATCATTCCTCTGCAGAAGAAACAGAAGCAGCATTCAGATGCATTTATGACTGTTATTTGTAGC
>JAUCMS010000001.1:23309940-23324173 GCA_032357445.1 Enteromius radiatus
GTTGATGTCTTAAATAATAATGTCAAATAACCAACATTTCTCAAAATGGATATATCTCGTTTTGCAACGAAACTCTTAATTATGATTCCGCAAGTATTTCGTTTACATGTCTGTCCTCTGTGGATGTAAATAACTTCATTAATGTTTTATAACAACATTGGCATGTGTTTAAAGGAGTAGTTCAGCCAGAACAATTTAAATGTACTCACCAGGTCATCCTGGTCACTGGAGGAATTTAGCATTATATCATTTAATCACTTGTGGATACTCTGTAGTGAATGGGTGCCATCAGAATGAGATGCAGAGAATCCACTGGTCAGTAAGAGATGTAACACAAAACAAATAGAAATAGAAACAAAGTCATCTTCCGTACATCTTGAATGACCTGAGGATGAGTAAATCTTCAGCAAATTTTCATTTTAAATTATTTAGCTACACAGCTAAAACATTAACATTTATATCAGCAAATAGCACTGAACATTTGACAAACCATATTAAGAGCTGCCCCACTAAAAGAAACCCAACATATCATCATCTTATGCAATAAATTGTTTAATTTCATTCCATAGCAGCTGTCAGATCCAGAAAGAAAATGAATATATTTATGAGAGCTATTTCTGCAGGCTCTTTCTAGTCTACAGGAAGTTTAGAAGTGTGGAAGGTTTTTCCTGCGTCCTCAGAGTACAAGTGCAAATAAACAAATTGATAACAGAAGAGAAATTGCATCGAACAGTTTGAACGTTAAGAAAGAACTGAGTGGAAACGGTTACCAGGCAACTTGGGCTGTGTCAACTCAATCTGTTTTTCAAATTTAACCTACAGGACTGACTGTACGCTCTGCAATTTGCAAGTGATCAAGTCTCAGTGTGGAGTCATTTTCTGGCATATCTTCATTGCTTGCAATAGTTAAGAAAACAGACAACAGCATGGTGCCAACTGACTTTCTTCTTCAAAACTTGGCTGCAGGAAACTGTAAATCAAAATAGTAAGTGCATGACATAAAATAGCATCAGTCTTGAGTTAGGAATGCTTATTGTAATATATGTTTGCATTATTCAAAAGATTCTTACGATATTTTAATGATCTTTAAATAAGTCGTTCACCAATGCGGCATTTACACAGTATACAGAAATATTTTTTGTATTTATATCATCGTATTTATTTTATTTATTTATGTTACAATTTTAAATACCTGTTATATACTTTACAATATAATTTATTCCTGAGATGGCAAAACTGAATTTCCAGCAGGCATTACTGCAGTCTTCAGTATCGTATGATCTTTCAGAAATTATTCTGATTTGGTCCTTGGAAAAAACTAAAAATATCAATTTGGAAAGTAGTTGTGTTGCTTGACATTTTGGTGGAAAGCGATATTTGTTTCTGGACTCTGAGTGATAAGAACCTAATGTATTGCCTGAGAACACAGTTATGACTTCCTTATGTGCCCTATAAATCTGGGGAGCACAGGACACTGGGAACACAGTACTGACCCCCATCTAGGGCCATGCTCACAAACTTCAGTTACATTTACTGCTTTTTTTTCCAAGCTCATCAGTCCTATACAGACTGACAAATTTGAGAAAGTACAGTGAATAAGAAAAGATTGATTTTGTGATCTCCAGACTGATTAAGCCAGAAGCAATTCCCTTTACGTTGTGTGGCCAATGCCTTTTCTTCTCTTCAGAAAAATGAATTTCCCACAAACCTAGCAACCCTTGTTCCAAGTCACAGAATCAGTGTGCCGTACCTGAGTGTCAATCCTGCTAATACATTGCATTAGATTAGATCTTTCCAGACGTCAATCACAGAATGAACTGGAAGCACACCAGTATTCTCCGCAGGATTAAGCCTGTGTTAAATTGGCTGCTCTACGAAAAATGAGCCATGAAGCTGGTGAATAAAGCAGGTCCATAGAAAGACAGGTATGTTTGAGAGGCAGAGAGAAAAGGATTGCAGGGGGTGAGAAAAAGTGAGGCAGTGCTCTGTTTAAATTAGAGAATTACTTCTCTAGCTCTTGGAAATGGTGGCAAACTTTAGGGAATTATTCACTGAAGGATAATTAAATGCTCTGTGAAACTTTAAATAAGCTAAATAAATTGCTTTTCTCAATTATGCTTTCTTCCACCTTCCTTTTTCCCTGAGTCCTCATGTGGGCCAATGTATATGAAGACCTGTGGGAGAGCAACACAATGGTGATAGAGAAACAAACTTAAAGTGGCAGCATAACAAAAGTTACATGTATCCATATTTAAACATTAAAGAGATAGCTCACCCAAAAATGAAAGCACTGTTGTCATTTTCTCATCATTTCAATTCTGACTATTCTACTCAAAACATAATATTTTGAACAACATTTCAAATGCTTTTGTCCAGACAGTGAGAGTCCAACTATTTTGAAAGTTCTTCACTGTATAAACTTCACTTCGCTGTATAAATGTATACATTGACTCTTATGAAAGCAAGTGTATTGAAGTTCTTCAGTCAAGAGAAGTGAGTGATTTTTGTTTTGTTGTTTTATTATCAATATTTCACCCAAAAACATATTATATTTATAAAAACATATAATATTTCACTCAAACTTACTCAAGGTTGTTTAAAAATGAATGTGCTTCTTTCCTCTGTTGAACATAAAAGTTATATTGGAAAACATGCACAACCAATATATATATATATATATATATATATATATTATTTATTTATTAATTTTTTTTACCTTCTGTCAAAGCCAATGGGGATTCAATTGGTACAACATGAGAGTGAATAAATAATGATAGAATATACATTTTTGGGTAAGCTAGCTATTTTTTTAACAACAAGCAACAGCATATTTAATACTACACTTTACTTCGATAGTCCATTTAGACATTCTACTAACTATTAGTAACTTTGTAACTACATGTCAACTAATTCTCACAAATTCACAACTACATGTCTACTATCAGATTAGACTGTTAGGAGTAGGTTTTGGGGTAGTAGAATAAGTTGACATATAGTTGCAAAAGTTTCTGATTGTCAGTATGTAGTGTGTTGTGGACCCATCAAAATAAGGTGTTAGGAGATATTAAGCACACAGTCTACTAATACTCTAATGACTGTTAGTCATTAGACACATGGAGTTGCAAATTTACTTACTGTTAGTAGAATATCTAAAGTGGACTATGCTACCGACTGCTATCACTTTAAGACATGCATCTAATGTGCAGGCATGTACTCGTCTTTTTCTAAACTTTTTACTTTCACTACCTACTCAGAAATGTTTTTTTTTTCTGTTTTGGCACAAACCTCTCGTGGGGTCGATCTACTCTGATTGGCTAATGAGCATATAGGAAAGTTGTTGCGGTGTGCAATACGTTGTGCACTGTTGTATTCACTGTACATGAATAACTTTCATCGATGTTATTTATTAACGTTACTTTAGCAACACAAACTTACTTCAAGCTGCCCTGAGGGACGAGCTGAGGTGGAAGATGATGCCGCTCCATGTCTCTCCTGTGAGCTCATCTTTAGAAACTAAGAAACGACCGTAGGTGAAATACTAATAACATTTAATACTTAATATAAACAAAGCATGGACGTATTGCACACCACAACAACTTTCCAATATGCGCGCCACTGACGTCACCGTCTGTGCTTCCAGGTCTGAGAGAACTGTCCATCAAAAGCTCATTAACCAATCAGAGTAGATCGCTGTTAAGCCCGCCCCCACAAGAGGTTTGCGCCAAAACAGCAAACGAAAATTTGCGAAGCGTAAGCGAAAACTGTGGCAACGCATTCAGAATCCATGATTCGCGAAAACGATTCTTTGAAAATCATTAACAAAGAATGAAGCATATTTGAAGAGCATGTTAAATTCATGCGACTGAGTTCATTTTTTCATTTTCACTGTGTTTTTCTTCGTTTGCAGTGGCATATTTTTGATCGTTTCTTGGAAAGTTACGTTCAGTTTTATAAAGTTACGTTCATTCTTATTGCCACAAAAATAATCCCATACTATCTGACACTTTTTATGTATGAATCTATGTTATGTATGTGCTTATGAATATATGTTTGAATGCTGGACCTTGGAATATTGAATATGACTGTATCTTAAAGGCAATTCATTCAATGTCAGTAGAATATGAATTTGAAATGGTCTGGTGAATGTTTGACCACAGGTGGATCTGGTTTGCTTTGCCCATGTAACCCTTCAGTGAAACAATTCCAAAGTTATGCAGAACTTCTATCCCAAGTTTTCAGCATTTTAAAGCAAATACTTTGACTCTGAATAAAAACAAGCCCATTTCAGGTATTGTTGTCTAGACTTTATTATACCTTTGCTGATCTGCTTTTCTGAAGTAAATTCTTTCCCCAAATTAAAAAGCTCAAAGGCTCAATACCCCAAGCTCTGAGTAGCTCTGGTCACGTTTTGGTAATACTGCAGTTCATATTCAGCAGTTGTTTTAGACTTGCAAATCGGATCTGCAGAGACACTTCAGTTGGTTACTAACCCTTGGCCCTTCTATGAATTATACAACCTGCAGTTTAATATGGAAAAAAAAGAGAAAAAAAGATTGAATTATAAAACTCTCCAGCAAACCAAGGGACAGTCAAAAGGATAACTTCTGCATAATTTTACCATTTTTTTTTTTTTTC
Source organism: Enteromius radiatus (assembly GCA_032357445.1). NCBI lineage: Eukaryota > Metazoa > Chordata > Actinopteri > Cypriniformes > Cyprinidae > Enteromius > Enteromius radiatus. The sequence goes on from JAUCMS010000001.1 coordinate 23,314,576, forward strand.
ATTTTTTCCCCTTAGTCTGAGATCTAATGGACATTTCACTCTATTTACCTTTGCTCTGTTAAATATGGAACATGCATATCTCATAAATGAATTCTCTGCAGTACTTACTAAGCCTGCTTTCACACTCAGGTTAACAAAGTTGTAATTGCTGTGCAACTCTTTCCTAAGGCAAATGTCAATGTCAGTATGAACAGCTCAAGTCTTAATATACGGAGATCAGTGTGGTATGATGCCAGCTTGAGTAATAATCTGGGTTGCATGTGCAAATATATATATATATATATATATATATATATATCTGTTTGTTGGTTTTTTGATTAATTTATTGGGTCGGTGAACCTGCATAAAAGTCAACTGAAAGTATTAGAGTTGCAAAATGTGTATTAAGTTAGACCAATTAATTATTTAAAAACAAAACTTAAAAATGTATGTAGCCAATGCTCCCAAAATCCAATGCTTGTCAATGCACCTTGTGAAAGTTATATAAATTTATCCTATATAAATACCAATTCAACAACTAAAATAAAGTACTGAAATAAAATACTAGTATTTGTCTCACACACATACCTATTGTATTGCATCAGAAGTACGACTGTCAAACGATTAATCGTGATTAATGACGATTAATCGCATTCAGAATTAAAGTTTATACATTTTACATAATATATGTATGTGCACTGTGTATATTTAATGTGTATACTGTATATGAATACACACACATGCATGCTTTTAGAAGGATCATATTTATTTTTCATAAACATCTGTTTGTGTTAATCTTAAGAAAGAACGTAAAGAGTAAAGAGTATGAAGCTTGGATATCATGCCACCATAACAAATGGATGTGACAAATTGCTCCAGACAAATTAAATCAAAATCAGGACTTTCTTTGAGACATAAAAGCCAAGGTTAAACCGACTGGTTTCTCTCCACCCTAATGTGTGTGTGTGTGTGTGTGTGTGTGTTTTTGTCAGTCAGTGGCTAGTAATAAGTGAGAAACATCTCAGCCATCTTCCCAACTCATTTTCTTCCTCCGCTAACACATCTAGTGATCTGTAGTCGGTGGGAAACAGTTCTCCATCTCCCAACCCACATCTGTTCTCCCATCTTTCTTTGCTTCGCTGTACACACACCATCCCTTCCCTCATTATTTTTTAAGAAGACGGTTCAGCATCAAAAGCCTCTCCAATTGTCACTTCAAAGTGTGGTACCTCCAATCCCTCAACCCAAAATCTTCCTTCTAAACAAATAGTATCAAATGAATTGTTAAAGATTACCCAAAAATGAAAAATCATGTCATCATGTACTCATGAAGTTAAACTGTGTGACTTTCAGTCCTCTAGAGACCACCAAAATAGATGGGACATCCTGTCTACTCCTTTCCATACAATCGAAGTGAATGAGTAAAAATAAAAAAATAAAAAATACACCACAAAAAATCTAAAAGACTTCTAAAATCTTTAGAAGTCATTTGATAGCTCAGTGAGAGAAGAAGAAAAAAATAAAGGGATATGTCTCACAAAAACACAAAAAGATATTTTCAAAGATGTGGGTAATATAATGGTTTCTGGTTTTCATTGACTTCCATAGTATTTATTTCTTCATTCCCACAGCCTCAAAATATATATACAGGTATATATATATATATATATATATATATATATATATATTGTGTGCATGTGTGTCACAAAAAAAAAATCATAAATAAAAATAACATAAGCCTACAGTAAGAAAGAATCATTCTGGGTGAGTTAGAATGACAGAATTTTCTTTTCTGGGTGAACTATCCTTTTAAAGGCACTATTAGACCATTTTTCCTTGCTGCTACATCTCTCTAATTTATGTGACTGAATGTGTGCATATTCAAATGTATGAGAACCAATAACGTTTGGCATCACTGATGTTAAACCTGCTGTGACACAATTTGCAGTGATATATCTGAATATTGCAACAACGTGAGTAAATGATGACAGAATTTTCTCTTCCGAATAGAAGGAGTAGGCGAGAAATAATAGGCATTAATACTCCTTTACTCATTGCTTTCATTTCATTCACACTAACAAATATAAATTTGTCAGGTTGTTAAATGTAATTTGCCTGTGGAAATGTAATTTCCCCTGAGAGACTTCAATGCTGTATATTGGTGTGGGCTGTTAGCATATGTAAGCAAATCATGGTCTTCAATCGGGTTCTGTGCACCATATGGCTCAATACAATATTATATCTCTGCTGCAGTGCCAATATTTTAGGGTAATGTGATAAAAATGTCATGTTAACATTCAACTGAAGACTTCAACCTTCTTCGCAATGTTAAATGTGTTGATTTTATCACATTCTGCCCACAAATATGTGAATAAACGCATAACTTGTAAGAGAGATATAACACTTGATTTAATCAATCTTAAATGTTTTTATCTGTAAGAAATAATGCTGTGAGTATGTTGCAGGGCTTTTCAAAGTGAGGTCTGTGCACAGCTAGTGAGTGAATAAATTAATATTATAACTAATATATATATATAAAACTAATAGCAAACTACATGAAGTAAAATTATTTTTTAATTTACACAATTTAAAATGTTAATATCAATATAAAATGTTATGGCTTGAAATTATAATTAAATGTTACATTTTATTTGTTTCTTTAAACTGTATGAATCTGAGATCATAGCTTACGTTTCTACATTTCATCTTATGTTATCAACAATATGTTATGGCTATAGTAAAATGACAAATAAACGCCAAACACTTTATTGTTTTGAAACATTAACTTTGTGCATTAACCATGATGTTTCTCTAAATGTGTCTTTTCACATGAAAAATTATATTTCCCACATACTTTTGTCAGAGAGGTTTGAAAACCCGCTGTTATTAATTTAATTGTTTGAAGATTACACAAATGCAACCAAATCTAAACAATGACAATGTATGAGTTAGAAAACTAAAACCATTAAAGTTTGCTGACAATTGCTGCATTATTTCCTGTTTCTGTTCTGTCATTTTCTCTTTCTTGTCATTATTTTATGTTCATATGCTAGCTTCAGAATCAGTCTACTGTAACATGATATATGATGTTGTGTGCTAAGTTGCAGTGCATGGGTGGAGGGGGGAATGGGGGGGCAAAAGATCATTATAATAGGCATTTCTTCTCACTTCTTGTAACACACATGAATGAGTGGCATGAGGACTCCAACAGTGCATTCTTCTTCTGAGATCACCAAAACAAGTAAAATACAATACTTACAGCTACTTGTTTTATTTTAAAACATGCGCGCATTCACTGTTACTGTGGTTGTAATATTCTGTAAGCAGGTGTCAAACATAGATGTTTTTGCAACCTGGTCTCATAAAAATATGTACCTCTGTGCACATTTTATGCAACACAGTATTTATGTATCTTGCTGGATATTTTGTTGCATGTTCGAAGAGTAATGTCCACTGAGGGATGCTAAAACACAGGTTCAATACGTGAACCTGGCGCATTTTATTACATTGACATAGGTATTGCAGCAGTACAGAATTAAAATATATCCGTGGACTGTTAGTAAAAGTTAATGCTCTATCATGTTGGAAATATGCCCTACAACAAATCCAACTGTAAACCTAGCTGATAGTGTGAACAAATGCAAAACTGACATAAAGACACATGCAGTCGTGTCAGTTCAACGTCATTTTACACAGATTTAAACTGTTTTGTTAAATCGTAGCTAGGCGAGATTCAAACCGGAGCTCCTTGCCTCTCAAGTATACTTCTGTACTAAACAAACATACCACCTACCGTCTATGGAAACTCATAGATATGACCTGAATTTGTGTGATGCTAACGTTGAAAAGCATCGGATTTCAAATCTCCCAGCATATTAATATTGTTTTAAAGTCATAACATGATATTCTTCAAGTAATTGTATGAAAACTACACTTTATTAATTGAAACTCTATTCATTTTTCCATATTCCATATTTCGTTTCTGACTCCAAAGCATTTTTATGGCATGAGAACAGGTCGCATTTTTTTAGAAATATTTCTTTATTTGTAGCTCACTACCTAAATATAGTTTCAGACCATAATATGTCTATATTATATATTGTGTTTTTGCTATTTTTTACACTATTTTGTATATTGTTCTTTTTATTATTTGTGTCTTGTCTTGTCACTGTCGTTCTGTTGCACTGTAGAGCTGTCGCTAAAACAAATTCCTCATATGAGTAAACATACCTGGCAATAAAGCTCATTCTGATTCTGAAAATTGCAGTTATAAAATATTCTTTATTTTAGGTTAAAACTCAAATGTTTAGACCCCACTGTACATGCAGTGCTACTTTCAGACTCTTTTCAGAGACATGAAAGAGAAGAGAAAAAAAAAGAGATGAAGAGAAATACAGTAAGAAATGAGAGAGAATAGAAAAAAATGTCCAGAGGGACGGTCTGGCCGAGAGAAGAGAGAATCATCATGTTGATCACCGACACACAGAAGGAGGGATGTGAAAAGTGTGGCTAAGATGACACGCATGAGTACAGGGCCACAGCATGGGCTTTCACAATATATGAAAAAAATAAAATAAAATAAAAAATCAGAATCTTGGAAGAAAGAGAAAGAGAAAGTGAGAGGGAGAAAGAAGAACAGAGGGCCCTATCGATTTCAGATAGCACCCTGCACCAGAGAGAGCAGCTTAGATCCAGATAGCCACCATCATTAATGTCAGACCAAAGTTCACACGGATCAATTTTGGGACTAAATAAAAACTGGAGGTAATCTCCCTCAGTGCCCCACTGAACACCATCAACCTCGAGCTAGAAGGGCTGTATCAAGGTAACCTTTTATAAACTGTGCCCACAAGCATAAGCTGAAATTTTAAAGAATTCAATAGGCACCTCAGAAGGATCATGTGGTGTTGGGACTCCATTTATTTTGGCACCTGTGCTGTACTGATGCTAAATAAATGTGCAAGAGGACTAACATTACATGATCACACTGAGGTTACAGTATTAAAGATTAAAGTTCGGTTTGATTATGATTATGATTATCATGTCATCGATTCGGTTCAATACAATATCTCGATGCATCACAATGCGTTGACGATATTTTCTCAATTTTCAATTTTAATTCACATGTATATAATTTTATTAATAAACACAAACAGTCAGATATATGAACTGAAACTTTCATTTTACCTTCTCAATGAAAACACACTTCTTTAACAAATGTATACACATGAAATTCTAAATTATAAACCAAAATAAACTTTAGTACTTTAGAACTTATATCTAGAAGTGCTAGAAGTAGCCTACTTTCTTGTAAAACATTTAAATGTAAACAAATGTATAAACATTAAATTTATACAACAAAATAAATAAAGCCGGGAGAGCGCGGCCACTTTAAGCATGCGCTGCAACACCAGATTCACTGTATGCGCGAAGCATTTTACGTGAAAAAAGCGTCAGTACGTTATAATCGGTTATGGTCTATTACTGAAACGATACAGAATCATCCTCGTCTGCATCGCGATGCATCGTAGAAACGATTCATTTTGACACCCCTATATATGATGTTAATTTTGTTCTCTTTGCGCAAAAAAAAGTACTTTTTTTTTACCGTTGTTTTTACGTTTCTGGATCTGGGATTATTTCAGTTGCTTTTCTGTCTATGAAGGGATAGATGGTTCTCTGATATCATCAAGATTATCTTAATTTCTGTTACGAAGATGAACAAAGCTCTTATAGGTTTGGAACGACATCAGAGTGAGTAATTAATGACAGATTTTTCAGTTTTGGGTGAAATATAAGGCTATATTTTGTTGCACCTTGCACTCTGAACTCAGCATAAAAGGTATTGAAAAGGCACTGCAAACCTTTACATGAACACAATATTTTGCAGTATAGGCTTTTATGAAGTAACACAAAATATGATGTTGCTAAACTAATTTTTGGGAGGAGTGCATACAAATAATCAGACACAGTCTGCACCATATTTCCAATCATTATCATTATCATCTCATTAGCCAATAGGGACCAAACATATCCACTATAAATAATCCAGTTTCCTTCCCTTCCGTATCTCATTCAAGCATCCCTCCTCCTCCCCTTCTCCGCCACGTTCGCTCCTTCCTACGGGGGCACATGGGGTTCAAGCCAGACGCCGAGCTCTGCCCTCGCTAGGGTTCATACTACCAGGGCTCGGAGTCCACCGAGCTCCCGGCTCGCTGCCGGACAGCACGCCAAACATGCTACTATCTATTATGAGGAAGCGTGTACTCGTGAAACTGCAGTAAACTATTCCACCATTTATAGTAACTGACACATTAATGTTTCCATTCAGTAAACCTGATTGAATTTTGGTGAATAGCTCACCAAAAAAAAAAGTTCTGTTATGATTTCATGACCTCTATGTCATTCTAAACCTGTAAAGAAACAGTTTGTTAAAAGAAAAAAAAAGAGTTTTGTTTGTTTTTCCTCCATAAAATGTAAGTCATAGAGTTCAATGTTGTTTGGACATTTCTCACAATTTTGCATATGGATAACATGAGAGTGAGCTTAATTTAATTTTGGATAAAATATCCCTTTAATTAGTTAAATCATCAGTTTTGTGAAATGTAAACAGGTTATTAAGACTGAGATGCTCAAGAGAAGGGCGATTTGAGATTATTATCTGGATATGGAGCTTGCAGAGAGCAACAGCATGCCATTTTGCCCCCAGCCAGCCATACAATTGCAGTCTTAGATGCATTAATTATGAGCCATTCTGTCTAGTGAGAAGATGTGATGGATTTTATTTATAAACTTTTCTGAACTCCTGTGTCTTCCAGAGTGAGTTTCATGCATAAACATCGGCAGTAAAGCTTTATTTAATACAAAGGGTCATCTGAACTTTTGGGTAACCCTCAGGACTCAGCCTTCAGGGAAACATAAACAAGACTTTTACAGCCTTAAAGACAAATAAAAAAACTTCAGGAAAATAGAAGGGTTTTGCCTTGTGTCATGTGGTGATTTCAAATATGTATTAGTTTTCCTTAATAACAATATCACAATTAAACTAACATGAAAGACATAAGTGACACAAGCAGATTATTTTTTTTACAGTTATAAGAGTTCAAAAGATTCTGCGTAACAGTTCTATATCATAATTAATTCGCCTAAACTTTTAAACTGAACGACAGGTCTGCTTGTTACATTAAAGTTGTCCATTTTAATGAAAATAAAGCTCAATATCTAATTTCCTATCTTCAAATTGAGTTCCTAAAACAGATTTTGCCAACCTTGAAAATGCTTGGTTCTTAACTGCCATTTAATGTCTATATGGAGGATGTGTTTTACAAGAAATGAGTTCTGAGATGCACATTTTTATCAGCGAGACCCTGAAGGTGAGCCAAGCAAATATTAAGAGAACAAACCGTGTGAAAGAGACCCATCAGAACCATTACCGAGCCGATTATAAAGCATGTAAATCACGCAGTGCATGGCAGTCGCCAGAGAGGAGCCAGACAGACTCATGACTATTAAGCTGACAGAAACCAAATGAAGAGTAAAAACACCACTGAACTCCACTCATTTCTCCTCAAGCCAGGTGATTCATAGTCCCCCAGTCATCCCACCCTCGCTGCACTTTTCCCTGCAACTGATTAAAGGGCACTTTTTAATATCTGTCTTAAAGCTGTGCCAGGGTCTTTAGAGCAGAAGCTTTAACAACGAGAGCAAACCATCATTAAAATCAGGAAAACCATAAAATACGGCAGGCAATGAATGCGTTATTTCTGCCACAGATTAATCAATGTCTAAATGACAACAAAAGCCGAAAGTGATTAGGGCAGAGGAATGACTTGGACACATATTATGTGCCATCTGCACGCAGAAAACAAATAACTGTCCACATATCAGAGCAAGCCAAGGCATCGAGCTTGTGAATTTAATTTACATTACAATGACTGTGGCCAGAGTATTTACGTCCTTTTTGGGGGGCAGTCTGTGCCAGCTGGATCGGCTTAATTTCTGTAGCAAGGCCAAACTTTAAAATGTAACCTAATTTTGAAAAGACTTTTTCCATGTCATCTTACAAACCACAATAAGAATTTATAAGAAGGCAGACAGCAACGTTACTTCTTTAAAAAAGCATTTCACCCCAAAATTAAAATGCTGTCCTCATTTTTGAGTATCAATAAGTAATGACTTATATTTAAGTTATTAAATGGTTTCATAAGACTTAAACTTTTATACTTTGCACTATATAAGGCTTAAAAGTTTTAAAAACCCATTTATTGTATTCAAGTTTTTTTTTTCTTTCACATTACAACAGAGCCCAGTCTCATGAAAATACATATAAGCCAAATAAAAAAACGTAAACTCTTTGACATGCAAAAATGATACCATATTTGTTGCTATCCATATAATATGCAGTTTTCTATTCTTTATATTCTTAAAAAAAAGAAAAAGAAAAAAATATTAAGGTTTCCATAACAGCATGACTGCTTTCAACATTGACAGTAAGATATGATTAGAATACTGCAAACACTTTACAATAAGGTTCATTAGTTAACAGTGGTTAACACCATTAGTAAACATGAACTATACTTATACCATTTATTGATCTTAATGTTCATTTCAGTATTTACTTATGCATTATTAAAATCACAAGTTGTTTGTTCACATTAGTTAATGCACAGTGAACTAACATGAATAAACAATAAACAACTGTATTTTCACATTAACAAAGATCAATAAGTAGTGTAATTGTGCATTGTTTATTCATGTTAGTTAATAGCTACATTAACCAATTTTAACAATCGAGACATTATAAAGTGTTACCAAAAAAAGTGTTTAAATATTACTTTTTAATCAAATAAATGCATTTAGTAATTTTTTAAAAGCTATACAGACACTTTAAACTTCCGAGGCATTTTTTTTTTTTTTTGAGAGAGAGACCTGAGCTTCATGCCTGTAGACCTGTAGACTGCATTGATTTGTGTGTATAAAAAGTCAGCACAGAAACTTAAACTGTCACTTGGGCAATCTCTCTAAATATTTATGTACCAACCAACACCAAAACTCAAAGCAGACTTCTGGACTTGCAGTGCATAACCTTGGTGAAATAAATTAGATACTGTCTGCTTCAATAAGGTTACTAAACGCTTGCTCTGAGAATTACTCTCAATTTGCAGAAAGGAAAGGTTTTCTGCATCAATATCGCTCACTCTCTGTGACTTGCACGTTGCTTTTAATTTTATTTTACACAAGCGAATGTAAGTTTCTCGGTTGGCTATGCAGCTGTTTTCTGCACCAGAATTCTCATTCACATTTTGTCTGATTAGAAAACGTCTGGCCTCATCTTCACCTTTAAGTTTCAGAAAACTTTAAAAGTGGATGCCTTGTAGCAAGTCTGAAGCTCAGCTCACATAATGTCTAGTGATAATAAAGCATTCAGGTTGAACAGTGCATTAAATATTACCCTGGTCTTTCAACTTTTTACATTTTAGGTTGAGTACAACTTACTGCAAGCTGTACAGCTCTAGAAAAGGTATTTTGTGCAAGAAAGCTTATGTAGCGCCTTCTTCAGATATTAAGTATATCTACCTGCTTATATTGATGACGCTAACCCCGGATTCCTTTTAATTGT
>JAUCMS010000001.1:23324273-23336256 GCA_032357445.1 Enteromius radiatus
TAAAACGAGGAAAATCCAAATTAAATATTTTAAAACCTAAAGCTAGAGAGCCAGCACGTGTCCAGTAGCGCTGGAAGCAAAGAACACACAAGGGGGTGAAAAATCCCCCCTCCTTACAGTGTAATAAATGCATTGCTGATTGTTTGTTCATGTTAGTTAATAAATTAACTAATGTTAAGAAATTACACCTTATTGTAAAGAGTTATTGAGCTAACTAACTAACTAACCAACTATTTATTTATAGCAAACACATTTTCTTTTGACTATTAAGTGGTGCTTTTATGAGTAGAATGATGGTTGCAGTCAATGGATAATCTATGTAAAATCACCTACAGAATTCATATTCACAGGAGCAAATGTATCATTTATGATTGCATATGCATGTGCTTGTTTTAGACCAATTTCAAGCAGCATAGTATGTTTTACTGTAGGCTTCATTTGCATAGATTTTACTGCAGGCTATACACTACTACACTGTAATCTTCTAATGCATTCCCAAAACGTTGGCATGCCAGTCCAGCATCGCCAGTCTGTGTGTTATGATGTCCTCAACCTGAGCCTGAAGCAGCTTGGAAGAACAGCAGGACAGATACTCAAGCACAATTTAGCTTGTAAGCAAATGATCCCCATCGCACATCCACTGATGTGCAGCTGACAGAGTGTGAAAGGCTTTACAGGGGATTTGTCGCACAAGTCTTATTCATTTCCGTGGCCAATTAAAGGTTGGCGGCCGTGACATTGCAGACGCTCCAGTGAAGGAGCAGATCAATAATATTTCCACCTTAGAAAGCTGACTCCCCTAAAGCCAGGACCACCAAGCTACTTTACCACAACGTCCCTCTGTTTCCTGGTCTGAAAAAGCTCTGTTTCCTGGCCTGGAGGAAGCAAGGATTCCTTGACACAAAATCTTTCCTGCTTTTCTTGCTCAATCCCTCAACTGCCAATGCCCAGGGCCCAATTAACCTGAGCCAGCATTTTGTCACAGCCCAGACAATACCCAGGCAACACCAACCAATAAAACATGCACAAAACCGTCCATAGAGCCCCATTCATGCTAGGCCGATGCAAGGACAGGGTCATTAATTATTGAGGAATGGTGAATATTTCACGCGTAGGGAGAGTCATGGCTTGACCCTACAGACGTTTTCAAGGTAAATATTTAAAGATCGATACCTTGCATGCTGGGAGAGAAAGTGGTCCCTGAGGGTGCGAACTGAATGTGCGAAGGAGAGAAAGGACATTGTTAGGTGAACAGTAGTCATTTGCTGTACTATTGTAAACCGTTTCTCCAAAGGGGACTCCTTGTGAGATGCCAGAAAACATGCTGGAAAATCAGTGCTTTTCAATGAGTGGGCATTCCTTTTTCTTTTTTTCCACCGCACCATGGGCTCTCAGCAGGAGAGGGGATAGAAAATCCAGCAGCAAATCCAAACTGTGGACTTAACCTCTCTACATGGTCCATTATGTTGAAACTGAACCTTTTAAAAGCTGGGGGATGACTAAGCCAAATCTATCAGCACAAAGCACAGAGTGAGCATTGATATAGTTAAATGTCAAGTAGTGAGAATGTAATAATTCTCTCAGATAGCGTGGCTGTGTAATATCTCCCACTTATTGAGACATAATACAACCTCTTTGTTTCAAAAGAATACATGAGAGGTGTGGGTTGGACTGTTGCCTCACGGTGTATGCTGGGAGCTGATAAGCTCTACTCTTTGATATGTGGATGAAATGTTAGGCACCATTTTTTTAGATGTAAAAACGTTGTTCATTACTTTCATTATTTTTAATTTTTTCCATTTAATCGCGAGGCAATAAGACTTTATAACAATCAGGGCTTGGCACTTTTAAAGCAACTTACAATATAAGAACAAAAGCAAAATCTTTTTTTTTTTTTTTCTCAGCCTTTTAATGACTGGTGAAACATACTGTATCGCAATACATTTGTAAGATAATATTGTAGTAGTATTTGTTCAGATAATAGTGGCATATTTCCTACACTGATCACTAAATGAGGACAAGTACTGCAAGAATGTGCTAATTATTTGATTTCATACTGTGTGAATCAATATAACAATACAAAGTAATAAACAGAAATGTGTATGCATATATCTGAGTGCAATGTTTTAGTGTTTTTCATGAATAAAGACACGCAGAGCCTTTTATCAACATTTCTGGGTGATGAAAGAAATCTTTTGACTGAATATATCGATGGAAACAGAGAGTTTGTTTTGTTTCATGGAATACATCAAGCTTTAAGCATGTTGATACCAGGACTAATGTGTTGACCTTGAAGATTTCACAGTAAAAATAATAATTCCAGGGCAGTCCTATATACAGAATAAAAATAAATAAATAAAAACAATCAAAATGAAACATCTAAATAGCATAATTCTTCAATATTTTATATGTTTAGCTAAGATTATCCATTATAATCCGAATATTTGATTAAAATCTCAGGGTGTACTTCAAGTATTTTACTCCTAAAGGGTTAATAAAAATAAATAAATAAATAAATACGTTTGTGAACCCCTGCATAATGTTGTTTAATTTGATATTGCCCATAATAACAATCATTCACATCATGTACACATTTACGCTGATGTAGAAAAAAAAAACAAACAAGAAAACTGTGTCATATATTTTAAAGTCAAATCAAGTTTACCCTTTAACAAGTCTTATGGCATCTGCACACATCAAATGTTCTACATCACACACTGCCATACATCACACACTTTTCTCATACCTTGTTATAGAAGAAAATGAGTTACAGTATTTCTCCTAATGCTTTACATCAGTGAGATTTGGGGGTGGTTCCTATTCAAGTATCGTAATATGTTTCCTGAAGAACATTATTAATTTTAGCATGGATTTCAAGTGCAAAATATGCTGTGACCTTTAAAAGAAAAAAGTCAGTTTCACAGATCATTTTGTGCTTTTTAACTACTCTGAAGGTTTGCCAGACGAGTTGTGAGGTTGAGAGTATACACAACTGTCCACTGAGTTTCCTTGATTAGAGAACCCTGCAAGGTTGTGTCCCTTCTGACTTCTTTGTAACTCATTTGCCATCTGCTTATATCTCTTCCTGTTCACCCCCGCAGATTCCATCTTTCATTACTCACCGCTTGTAATAAATTAAATGTGTAGAACTTCTGTTTGGGCTGTGCGTGTGTCTGTGTGTGTTTGATGTTTGCTGAGATGTATGTCTGCCAGAGACATCAGAATAACTGTGGCACCCCTGTTGCTCAGTGATAACCCAGGCTATTCAACTGCACCTGTTTCTCTGTGTGGCGTGGTGCTCTGTAAAAGTGGAACACAAAGTTTGGAAAATAAATACACTGTCCAAATGGCACTAATGTGGCCCAGCTTGTGCATATTTATTAAAAAGTGGTTGTGTGTGACAAATCCACACAGAGAGAATGTTTCTTCCCTTTAATAATACAGCAATTTGCCGTATACAAACTATGAGGAAAGTTCTGCAAGTACTTCATTGACACAAAGCACTTAATCATGAGACTTTAGAAAAAAATAAATAAATACACTTTCATAGCTTGGCTGAATTTTACTGCAAATTGGATGCCTGGCATAGTCTGATAGACACTAAATAGAATTCAGCAAAGTTGTTAAATGTAATAACATACTTTTCTTACTTCTTGAATATTAATAATACGTTTTAACATTGTAAAAACATGTAACTTTTTCTATTCCAATCTAATCTATTCTATTCCATGAAATGCAGCCAACACATGCACTAAACAGACAAAATGAAGTTTTAACCATACGTTCAGGAAGATCGTAGTCTTTCACTCAGTCTTGTCAATCAGCATTACAATCCTCATTGTTGTGCCCCCTCCCTCAAAAAAGAAAAAAAAAAAAAGAAAAAAAAACACAACCACTTACTAGCCTATAAGGGGTCAAAAAATTACTTTAATAAAATATAAAAGTAAATAAATTAATTGCTATTAAATTGTATTATTTATAAATTACAATCGAAGCCCTAGACAGCCTATTTGATTTTGCTGTGTGATTGATTTTATGGTCTCAAGCATTCAGAAATCACACAAAATAAAATGTCCAAGTTTTTGTTGAAGAAATTAAATAGGCTGTAGCATTTCTATTACAAAAAGGTGGCCAAATAAAAAAAAAATAAATAAATAAATAAAATAAATAAATTAAGTGGATATTTGAATTAAATATTTGGCCAATATTAAACAAATATTGGATCGTCCTTTAAATGAATCAACAGCAATTGTCAGGCCTTTGGTGCCCTTTGCAGGCATTGTATTACATTATGTATTTTACAGTGTACACCGACAAAAACCCCCCCAAAAAAACACATAAGTCTACTAACGTCAGTCAAAAAATTTTCACAGGATTATGAATGTATTAACTGAAATTGAAGCACCGGCTTCATCTTGGGCTTTTTTATTTTTCCTTTAACTGCGCCGGGTTGCGCTGATGTCTTTTCCCTGATATAGCCTTGTTGTCCATCAATTATGATTATTTGTATCAAGCCGCAAACAGGTGAGAGCGAGCGCGTGCACCGGCACAGATGCGGGAACGGGCTTTTTTTTAATAATTAGCCTATATATAATATGTACGTTCATGCTTAGATTGTTATGTTTATGTATACATTTTTAATAATATAGAACAAAAGTATTTTTTTTTTTTTTTATTTAAGAAACTGGGATGGTGCCCCTCTGGGACCTGGGCCCTCATTTATCAACAATGCATAGAAAAGGTTCTATATTTTGTCCAATGAATGAAATTTAGAATGTGCAACAACAAATAAAAGAAAAAATGCTGCATGGGAGAATGTCACCAATGCAGTTAATTCCGTTGGGTCTGAGGAGAGAACTGTCCCAGAAATAAAAAAAAAATGGTTTGATATTAAAGTATTGGCTAAAAAACGTTTGCCAAGTCTTCCAATATCGCAAGATAAGCCATTGCACTGAGACAAATATATTCACATCAGTCTTTTATAGGGTTTGACACCAATTAAGCATCGTGTTTAAAACTACACAAATTATAAATTGAGTGTTTTAAAGAAAACACAGGACATATGTGGATTTGCTAAATGCTTACTGTGACACTCTTAAATGCTTTTTATGTGTAGTGTCGCTATTCTAGCACTAGATTATCTGTGTAAGCATGCTCAGAGGTGTGCTTATATTTACCCACATTTCTACGTATAAGTACAACTTGGAGAATCCCACACTTCACACACGTGAAATTGTTCTTACGCACTCACTACGCACAAATCTGTCCATATGCACCATTGATAAATGAGGGCCCCGGTGCTCCACGCAGACTGCGTACTCTGCGTATAGGGAGTGGCAGTACTGCTTCCGGCATCCCTCCACCTCTATTTCTGTTTTTGAAAGTGAAATTGAAAGTATGCAGTAAATTCAAATTGTGATGCAATCTAGGAAAATCCAACACCTGGTGAAATTTTACTTTTTTATGCTTTGATATCATACGAAAGCTGGGTTCAAGCCCTTTGCTAAATTGTTTTTATGTTGTCTATAGCTTGAAAAAAAATAAATAAATCATCCGAGCCTTTTTCGCACTGCCATCTCACAGTATTAAAATAAATTAATAAATGAATTGTGTGTGCTGTAGTTTAATGTGCATTGATGCACCTTTTACATGCTTTATTAACTGTTGATAAGTTATCTGTTTTTGCGATGTTAAGAGAATTAAGCACCTCCATAGTGCATTCATAAGAGAAAGATACACTCTTTTCTGCTTGCTGCAATAAATCACTATTTTTTTGCAAGAAACAAGTGAGATTGACCTATTTTTTGTAATTTCCTGAAAAAGTCCCAACGCAACATCTGACGAGTTTTCCCAGATCACATCACAATTATTAAACGGATGCCACCTTATTGGCTGCCACCTTATTATTTAAACCTTTTGATTATTTCATAAAAATAAAACATGAACATTCAACTGTGAGCAATGCATTTGTTACACTACACTGCAGTACATTTCTTTGTTACCGTATTAGTTAATAAAGAATAAAGATTAATAGTTAGTTCATATTAGCTTAAGTCTATTAAATAACATTAACATGTAGGCTACTGTACAATGTTTAAGGTCAATAATGCATTTTAAAATGTCAAAATTCACATCAGCTGTGTTTAATAAATGCTTTAAAAGTATCCTCATTGTTCATTTTAACTAATGTTAAAAAATGCAACCTTATTGCAAGGTTTTACTGTGAAGTTTCAGAATCTGTTTTTGATTATTCGCATATCCCTGATTATCGTGGCTTAGAAATACTGGGAGTCATAGAAATAGAAATGACACATGCTCCAGGGGCATTAAGAAATGAGATGATTATTTCACATCATGTATGATGTAGCTTGGGGTCAAGATACCACGTTTAATGAGGAATGATTATTCATTACATGCAGCCTTATCATTGGCTGAAGAGAGAGCCTCTTCTGCATGTCACAAGGTGATCCTGAGCATTCTATTGACCTGTGCGGGCAAACAACTGATGTGTATAAATTGGATCTGTAACAACTATGGACGTTTAGTTTCAGACCTGGTTACGAGAGTGAATTTGTGCGCGCTAATGTGCTGCTGGTCAATGGCGGAATCATTTTGCAGTTTAGCACAGGTCTTTTCCTATTATATCATTGAAATGAGAGTGCCTTTTCATTCTGTCAGCTTGGTTTAAAGTGCTATAAATATGGGCAAAAGGCGAAATTTCAAAACTGTTCAAGAGAGGAATACAAATAAAGACAGATTGCAAGTGAAATACAAAGGTAATGTCATGTCTCTGTGGGAAACAATGCTTATTACAAGTCTGAGAGAAACATTGGAAGGATTTAGATGTATTTATGTTGTGTGTTCAAAGGAATACTTCACTAAATAATGAGTTTTGTAAAAAAAAATGTAGATTTTTATTGTGGACATGTTTGAGTCAGTGTACTCTTGCAAACATTAACCCACTCACAACTCGAGAGAGAACCATTACTAGTTTGCTAGTGATTTGAAATATCCAATGTTTGTTATATTTGCTTTTTAGCAAATACAGAAGCCTTTCACCACCTGTATGAAACCCTCAGAGGAGTTTTCATGAGTTGACAAAATAGGATAATATATAATCCTAGACAGTGGCTCATTTTGAGTCAGAGATTCACAAGAGACAACTTCTGAATCTGTGCTGGCTCGACTCACAAACTGGTTCATTCAGTTTCATATGATTTGGTAAACTCATTCATCCAATTCACTAAAAAGAACAAGTTCAAATAATTGATTTTTGTGAATCGGAAACCACTATTCCACGCAACCTTTAAGCTATCACTCCAGAACACCACTTGAGTCCACTTGACTGCTACTTCTTGAAACTGCTTCCCACTCTTATATGCTCCTGAAGTAGATATATCAGGTTTTATTAAAGGTTCAACCTCTTATTTGGACTTAGATGGTTATGCTGGAAGCATAATGTGGACACTAGCATCCAATGTAGGAGACCAGCATTCAAAATACAACATATGCTAGTATTGTCAAAAGGGACATCATTTTGCTTTCCAAACAACTCTAGACAGCATCCCTCGGGCAACCTGGGTTTATGGGCCACTAGGCTGCCATAATGTTAGTATTTTTTATGAAATGCATGGTCACTTAACAGCATTACCCTCAACAGAATGTTACATAATACACTGTAGCTCATGTGCTGTAGACTGTGCACTGTATCAATACTTTGTTAAACACATTTTATACAGTAGATTGCGACATGCACTGACACAGTGTTTTATGGAAAAAAGAAAAAAAAAAAACATCCAACATAATATTGCACTATTCTATTTCATGCACTATAACAAAATAATTTCCTCTCTCTGAAACAAGTCCTGCTAATGGTTTTCTTGGATGGATGCCAGCAGAGACAGAGTGGATCCATACTCTATTAAACAAAACAGAAAAATAATAAATAAAGATAAAATAAACAACCCCAAAACCACTGAAACTTGCACTCAGTTAAGGCAGTTATTAACATGATTGCTCCCCAGGACAAACACTCAAAAAAAACAAATGACTTCTGAAACACTCAATGAAATACGGTGGAATATAATCACTTTTGCAAACCAAAAAAGCTGCTTTAATTCCAGAGTCTTCATGTTATACGTTATTTCAGGCGTTCTGCGTCATAAAAAATTATACTTTATACATAATTAAAAATGATACTGTGATATCACATAAGTGTTACTAGTTTGATGTATATATTTATGTTGTTCCTTAAGTTGAATCGGAGAACAGACTAGTGCAATCTCAAACGAATGGACCAAGGTTTACTTTCCACAGCAGATCTGTGAAAAAAAAAGATTGGGGTATTGGGAAAGAGACAAAGAGCAATTGAGTGTGTGTGTGTGAAAGAGAGAGAAATTTCTCTCAAGCATGCCTGGTAGCAGATGACCCCCAGAGTATTGGACCTGGCAGCTCACTACAATTATCATTCAGCACAAGTGAAGCACCCTGTTTGATATCTGCCAAGGTAATTTAGTGGGAGAGATTGCGCTGTGTCCTTCTCTCGCTCCGTCTCTCCTTCTGCCTCCTTTCTGCCTGACAAGCAGTCTCTCCTTCCCTCCCTCTTGTATTCGTCTCTGTCTTTCTCACTCGTCCTTTTTAACTCCTTATACTCGCATGGAGTAAAAAAGCTTCCAGCAGCATGTTGTTCAATCTGCCTCTCAGAGGCGAGATGGAAAGTCCAGAGCGCTTATTTGCGGCTGGATGCCTGGTGAGAGAAATTAAGTGATATGGAGTGAAATTGTTTTCCCATGGTGCCTTGGCCTCTCACCAGTGTGTCTGATTACTCCTCTTTTAGGAACTCCAAACAGGGCTGAGGTCTACAACACAGATATAGCAATAGAGCACCTGTATCTGCACACACACACAAAATGAGCTGAATGATGTATGGGACGAACCCCAAATTGTGGTTTTGGAGTTGGAGTGAAATCCGTTTTCTTCAGAACTCTGACCACAGAGCATTTACGATAGGCTAATCACATTCAAACATAATGTAAAATCTAAATGCTAAATTTCTTGTTCATAGTCTTTTTATCTATATGGATTGTTACAAGAGGGCTTTAGGAATTACTCCTAAAACGATTTTTTAGGTTGTGTAGCCATTGGTATGTCTGCAAAAACATCTTTATATCTCAGTTTGACCTTATCTCCTTCTGTGCAGTGTGGTTATTGATCATACTCTGTAGAACAAAACAAGGACCCCAGATAACATAAAGTGGCTGGACATGCCCGGCATTCCGTTGCTGTGTGATAAAGTCACATTAGCGAGTATCTAGTGTTTCTGCTTTAATGCATTATGCACGTGCTGGTAGTGTTTTTGTAGCAGGCCAATAATGTGTGTTCTCAATTGTCTCTCTTAATGGGATTTCCAGGAAAGAAAAAAATAAATAACATACATGCATTTACAATTTACAGGTTACATTTGCTGCTGCACATTTTCCCATTAGTTTTTTTTTTTTTTCTTCTTCTTCTTCCTAGAAGTAGGGAAAAATATGTGTATGTTTTTATGTCTATTAATTGTAAAGCGCTGAAAAAATGCAATGGGAGAAATTTAAAAGAAATAATGGTCTTCAGGTAAAGATGGAGACAACTGTGGAGAATAAAATTGCGTTAAAATTTATTCTGATGGAGTACGACCTTCTCAGAAAAAAGTATTTATTCCTGCCATTAGCAGGACATCATGGTATTATTATTGTTTCTTCATGGAAGAAAGAAAATAATCTTGCCATTTCTCAGAAGTTAAAATGATTTTCCTGTTAAAAGATTGTTCCAATTCCAAGTTGGTTATTTTTAACTCCTTAATTTCAAAAGGCTGTTGCTTTAACTATTCCATTTGAATTTTATTAATAAGGAGGCAATACAATTTGTGGCAATGCTTTAATGAAAATTGCACTGTACAGACCTTGTCAGTAAATGACATTGTTTTTAGATGCATAGAAGAACAGTATTTGATTTATATAAATACTTTCTATGTATTCATATATTTTTCTTTATGTTTTTCATTTTTCCCCTCATGTGGCCATAGTTAAAGAATTTAGTCTAATTTAAGATGATGTACTTAGTATAATTAAGGAAACAAAACAGGTCAAAACAACCGAAGCACAGACCATGCAACTTTCAGGATTGTACAAATTTTGTAATTACAGTACTCACATTTTCTAACCTTTTGTGCCACTTAAGAGAAAATCCATTCAAAACTTTATAATTGCAATATATTGCAATCAATATACTAACTCAAAATTAGCCTAAAGGTAAGTGAAGGGAAGGCCCATCCATATAGTTTTGGAACAAGTCCAGTAATTCCAGGCAATGACCTTGTGCCTCAAGAAAAAAAAAAAAGACATAAAGTGGGAGAGAGAGATCAAAAAGATGCACAGAGCCTTTTCTGTTTAATGGAGCACTGTGGGTAGAGTTTTCTTTTGAATCTTCATGTAATCTGCTTCTCATACAAAATGTAAGATCACCATGTAAAATCAGAGTACAAATGTGTGTGCTTGTAAATGTAAATTCAAAGCGATTTCATGTCGGGTAACCTGTAGTTTAGTAACTGCCCTATGCACTCATGTGTCATGTGCTACATTATAGGATTACACGCAGAACAAATAGTTGCCTAGTGTACCAAAGGCTTCCTATATTGTGAGCAGATAGGTTTATACTTTGCCATTGTACTCACTGTCACAACAGAATTTTAATCCTGACAGGACTTTAAGGCATACTGTAGATTAGGCAGGAAATGGCTCGGGTGGAAACCTATTGTTCCCTTCTAAATCATCAGAATGGAAGGAAAATAAGACATTACATTTAAAAGAAAGTGTGTATATTCTTTTAGACTCATGCTGCATGTGAAACATTTTAATTAATTACGAACAGAAGCTGTTAGAAAATCAATGACCTCAGCCAATCTTAAAATACTTCATTAAGGAATGACTGAGATTTTTTTTTTTTTTTTTGAAAATGGAGGCATTGATTTTGTCACAAGTAAGCCTGGATGATTTTATATGTAGTGTTTATAATCAGAACTAGGGATGCCAGGTTTGTAAATTAATTACTCTTTTTATCTAATTGGTTTTGAAAAAAAGTCAAGATACAGTTTGATTCATTCTGACAGTTCACTCAAGCACTGAATCTTTTGCAGTTGTTTCTCAGAAACAAGTTATTTTATAAAGTAGAAAACAAAAATAGCACTAGATGAGTACATATTTACTTACTGTACAAAGCAAACCACAGAAATATCTTCTATCATTTGTCATTGAAATTACTCTATATTGCATATGCAGCTTGTGAATGACTCTATACTGCAGATAAAACTGCTTAATATATATCTTTACATAATATAAAAGAAGGCTATCAAAACATACAGTGGGTACGGAAAGTATTCAGACCCCCTTAAATTTTTCACTCTTTTTTTTATATTGCAGCCATTTGCTAAAATCATTCAGGTTCATTTTGTTCCTAATTAATGTACACACAACACCCCATATTGACAGAACAACAGAATTGTTGACATTTTTGCAGATTTATTAAAAAGGAAAAACTGAAATATCACATGGTTCTAAGTATTTGCTGTGACACTCATATATTGTGTATATATATGGGGGGCAAATGATGATCAGAAACAAATTATTGTAGATGACCAGGTTTAAACGTACAATATTTTGCTTAGCGTTAATAAAACACAAATTGTCAATAAGTTTGATTCATTTTTTTCTTCCAAACTCCTTATGGCTGTACATTTGAATTAATAATTTAAATATGAAAGTGTACAGTTCCAAATAGCCTTATTATTTCAGGATTTTACATACGTTACATATGGGAACTCGCCAGAGAGACCAATTGCCTATGAGCTTTATACAAAAGGCCAATGAAACTGGCGTGCACTGATTGCGCTCAGGTGCTCCTCATTACTCTGTGAGTATAAGAGGGCACTAGCAGCGTGCACCTGTAG
>JAUCMS010000001.1:23338164-23355328 GCA_032357445.1 Enteromius radiatus
TAAAAAGAAAGTAAATTGATAGTTCCCATTTATAGACAACTGATGTGTTGCTTTCAAAGTTGGATGCATGATATTTAAACCAATGTTGATGGGATTTGTGTTTTCAAATAAGTTTACAAGTTAGAAGACAGATTTTATTGCCCGTTAGTGTAAGATGTAACAGAATAGAATGGACTATTGTAGCATGTGGGAATTTTACTGAACAAAATTCATGAGAAAACAAAAATGATGATAAACATAGAAACAAGCCTCAACACAACAAAATTAGAACAACCCTATGAAATTAGCCTGATGCATAGTGTTGTAGAGATTTCGTTGTGCTGTGCACTACTGACACGTCCTGAGTTTGCAGAGTTCGATGTGTTCCTAGGTCAACATATTTTGTTGACCCTGGAGCAACATTTTAATCAAAAAAAAATAAATAAATCTCTACCCCTAAAGCTAAAGCTGAGTAATGTCTAAAATCATGTTTAATGATGAATGAATCTGACTTATGATAGATGTTGACCTAGGAACACGTTAAACTCAACAAAATCTGCTGCACTGGGCCAATATAAATTTTGAAGTGCAGCTCTGTTGCACTTTCCGAAGTAGGAAGTTAGACACTTTACATTTCTAATGTACTTTCTAATGTAATTCGACTGTAATACTGCTCCCATCTTGAAGAAGGATACTCATAGGTGCCTTATATTGTGTTACATCATGCCAACTATCTATTTATTAAAATGCATGCACAGACATTTATTAGTGGTGGTGTTTTTTGTTTTGTTTTGTTTTCTCCAAATCTAATTATTGCAATTGACTTTCTGCACTGTAGTATTGTAAGTCAAGAAATCAGATCCAATTTTTGGAATAGTGAAGTCAGTATCTTGGGTATCTACATTGGTTGCCATAGTAATGTCTTAAGTATCAGCATGATGTCAAGTGACATACTAAAGTAGCTGTCAGTGTGTAGAAATAGGGGATAGAAAATTGAAGATTGTTGCTTCTGCTGATGTCATATATTTGGCATATTGAATAGCAGTGCATTTACACAGTTACGCATGTCTGAGTGCCACATTACTGTCTAAAATGAATGAAAAGACACAGGCATGTTAGTGGTCTTGCATTCCCTAAAAAAAAGATGATGATGTCTGATAATAACAATATTACTGTAACAATATTACATATTATTTTTTTTTATTCCTTTATTTTAGTTCATAAACCTAAACATGAACACTTAACAATATCAGTCATGCTGGGAAAAAAGATACCAGCCATGCTGGGGAAATCTTGGAAACCAGAATAACTAGAGGATCATAGTACTTGCTCCTTGTTTATTGACAGCTATGTTGGTGCAACAGCGAGGGCCAATGGTAGATATGGCCATTGAAAAAGTGTTGAGCTTGATAGAACGTTCATCAAGAGACCATCACCATCATCAGCATCAACAGGGTTAGAGGTGATTCAATATGCAGGAATCAGCTGATTCAGTATTGTATGAATTCTCTGTTAAACAGAAGATTATGATGCCCAGATCCATTAAGCAGTTTCCATTTTGAGTTATGACTCATTAAAATGTGGTTGTCATCTCGACTGTACCCTTTATTGTAAGTCATTGGGTAGCTACTGGAGATATTCTAATCTTCATCTCTTTTTCTGAGAAATGTTTCTTGAGCAAATGTTTCACAATATTACTGTTTTTAATTAAATGCATGCAGCTTTAGTGAGAATAAAATACAAAATGTAAAGAAAGTTATTGATTATGTCATCTAATAGACTTTTATCACACTTCATATATCTGCTAAGTGAAGCAGTATATCGCCACTTCCAGTCCCATCGCAATGCAATCAAAGCTAATGAGCAAATCCTCTCTTTCTTCTTTCACCAGCGTTACTGCAGCATACACACTGCCTCAGTTCTCAATTTCCTGACACAACACAAATTGAGGAAAGCATGGGTGAGACTGATGCAGTGGGATAAAGGTCCTACTAAAATAATTTCAAAATGGTTTATAGAAATGTTTAAGTCTACATCTCATATCACCTTCCTTGTTAATGTACACACAGCACCTAATATTGACAGAAAAACACAGAATTGTAGACATTTTTGCAGATTTATTAAAAAAAGAAAAACGGAATTATCACATGGTCCTAAGTATTCAGACCCTTGGAGTGCGCCACAGATCCTGTGCAGGAACAGTGAGGACGAGGAGCAGGTCTTCTTTGTAGCGCTGTATTGGCCCCCCCGGACCTGGTTTGTCAATCTGGTCTCCCTTGTGGCAGCCCCTCCCTGGAAAATCCCCTTGAGGAAGAATCCTCTCTCTCAGGGGATGGGCACAGTCTTGCACCCGCGTCCCGACCTGGGGAACTCTGTTTCCTTGACGCACCTTGTGCTCTCTTGGGATCTCGCCATCGCCCTTCATGGCCTGCAGCAGGCCCCATTCGAACCACTTCCATCAGTCAAGCTAAAATACCTGTCACTCAAGACAACGCTCCTGACTGCGCTGGCCTTCGTCAAGAGGGTAAGGGAACC
Organism: Enteromius radiatus; assembly: GCA_032357445.1. NCBI lineage: Eukaryota > Metazoa > Chordata > Actinopteri > Cypriniformes > Cyprinidae > Enteromius > Enteromius radiatus. Next base: position 23,340,679 of record JAUCMS010000001.1, read on the forward strand.
TACAAGCCTTCTCTGTTGACGAAGCGTTCCTGAAGTTCGGGTCGGCTGTTCTCACATCTGCCTGAGACCCTGACCCTGTGCCCAAGGTTTCTACCACGTCTTTTCGCGATCAGGTAGTGAACCTGCAAGCTCTGCCCCAGGAAGAGGCAACCTAGAGTTGCTGTGTTCTGCATAAGTATATGTGTAATGCACCCGGAGCTTTGGACGCTCCTAGCAGCTCTTGACTCATTCTCTCTTGAGAAAGGGAATGCTGTCTCGAAACTGAGGTTGGCCCATTGGGTGTAGACGCCATCTCCCTGATACATCAAAACCAGGGAGAGCTGTGCCCAGCCAGAAGGCTTCCCTTCATATATCTCTGAATTCACGGATATATTGAATTATTTACATTTCTGCATGTAGACATAAAAGAAAAGCAAGCATTTTTTGTAAGAGCAGCATTAAAATAAATGGTCACATGACTTTGAATATTAATAAAAAATGTTGCCATAAATATATGAATTACATTCAGCGAAATGACTGACGTTGAAAAAATTACATAATGATTCAAATTTAATTAAAGTGAATTAATATGTTCATTCTGATCTTATTCATCACACAGTGTGGTGAAATCATCACACAGTTATGAGCCAAAGCTATCTATCTATCTGTCTATCTATCTATCTATCTATCTATCTATCTATCTGTCATTTATATATTCAATAATTGCTGAATTTCTAGAAGACACCTAAAAGAAAAAAATGATGAAACAATAACAGCTACATCTAAAATTGCATCCGGTATTATGAGTAATTTGCACCGTGCCATTTTCTTTCCTGGCAGGTGTTTGAATTAAAATGTCAAAACATTTTTTTGTAGGTAAAAGTACAGCTAGAGTTCAGGAAGAGGAAACAGATGATCAGACTAATGCAATGGCACAGGTCGACAGGCAAAGAGTCGCTTCACAAGAGCTCTCAACAGGAAGCAGCGTAAGACGAGGCACTGCAATAATTGAACTGAGACTATAAACCGGCACACACCTTCAATATTACTGTCATACGAATATAAGACAACTTCGCTAGCCAGGTATCAAGAGCTTGTTACCTGCTGGGAAATACTGTTTTGATTTGCTCAATTGGGATTATGTTCAAGGACAAGGTGAGGGAAAGACCTAATTTGGTGTGAGATTTTGTGGCCATCAGAGTTGGATAATAGATGAAGAGCCAGGAACAGTAGCATTAAGATGGTATACACACAAACAAACAAACAAACACATTTACATCACACACACACACACACACACACACTGACGACTATATCGTTTGTCTCACTATACTGTATAGTCATTCCTTTCTTTTTCACTTATCCAGGCCAAAACCAACATACTTCCATAAGGTCTAGATCAATGCAGGAAATGTAGGCAATATTGAAAAGTGTCTATAATTCATGCCACTTTCCCTCACTCTGCTTATTCTGCACAACACAGCAGTTTGTGTATTCAGAGTGTGAACTCATGGGCCTCAGTGTGTCCTTAACCTGCCTCTGTTTATGCAAGTTTATCAAGCTTTATATTGCCTCCCCTTTGCTCTGGCATCAAAGAATATTTCAAAGTGTCCTTTATTCGAAATAAAAACAGTTTGCAAAATCGCATGCTATTTTTTTTGACGGTTTATAATGGCTTCCTCAGAAATTATATGTTCAGGTTGACTGAAATTCTAGATGTCTATCATAAAACAGTGTGATTTCTTGTTTCTTGCTTCTGGTCATGTGGGTGAGGCAGGTGGTAATGCAGTAGACATCTCATGCTGATGTTCTTACATATCCCTTCCAAGTACAAATAAAAGGTCTCAAGCAATGCGAAGTGTAGACGACTGGGCATCTAACTGAACTGAGAAATTTCTAGTTTTTAAATCCTTGTCTCAGTAAGTTTTTCTTAATCATCCAAAACAATCTTTTGTGTAAGAACTGTATTAACTGATAAAAAGAGGTGTAAAGCAATCTAATGACTAAGTTTTGAACTCATCAAAATAGTCTGGTCTCACAGCCCTCATTAGGGGTATTTTATTCTGTTTAAATACAGCATCTTCTGCTATTCCTGTTAGCACTTCAAGTCCAGTAGATGATGTAAATCAGTGTCGCCAACTCCTCACAATTGAAAGTAGCTAAAATTGCTCAATTGGCAACACTCACGGAAATGTTAATCTCCTTCTTCTGGTGTTACTATAAACCAATATAAAAGGATCTTCTGCCTCCTACTGGACTGGAGTGTGAAATACCATGGCAAAAGAGCAATTACGTCAACAAATTATTGTTCAGTTTCTTTGATTTTGCAATGCTTGCTATGGAAGTAATTCTAGCCAAGGGAAAGCACAGTAATGTGGGTTTGAAAGTTTTTTTGTTTTGTTTTGTTTTGTTTTTTAGTTGGGGGCTATTTCTTTAAGTAATTTCCCCAAAAGTTTACTTTCCATAGTGTACCCCTAATCCATTCCTTTATTAATGCATTGATAAGTCAGAGTCATATAAATAAGATAATACCGTTGAAAAGTATATGTTATAAATGTATCTGACTTCGCTAGGCAGTACAAGCCATCCAGATGGGTCTTATCAAGGACATATAGGTACTTCGTTTGTTTGATAACTTCATAGCTGTAAGACCTAGAGCTTAATGTTTTGGAAGGAAGACCTTTCTTCAGGAAGAAAACCTTGGAACATTTTCTTTGTCTTCATGCCAAAAGAACCAAGATTAATGAAACCACACACACACACACACACACCTACACATGCTGAGTTTTCACTTTAACCTTCTTGATAGTCCTTTCCAAAACTTCAAAAGCTTCTCTGCCCTTTGAACGAAAGTCATTTTAAAATGACATTCAGCAAGTATTTTTATTTTTTTATTTTCTTCCTGATGATATTATGAGTCTCCAGAATCTTACTGATCTATGGTGGAGACTTGCGACACTGGGCACTAACATAAATGTGGCAAAAATTATTTACTGCGCTGAATATTAAGCATTAGGCTTTGCTTCTGAACATGTAGCTCAGCAGTTTAGGAGGAGATTTATGCTGAAAGTAATGTAGATTGCTGAGAGTGAGATCAGTATTTCAGCACTGACTCCGTTCCAATGAGCTCCGAGCCACCCACACTATATTTACAGCACTGTGCTCAGAAAACCTCAAAACACACACACACACACACACAAAGAGAGCAAGAGAGAGAGAGAGACCCTGGCCTTCACATGGGCTTTATTATGAGAGGGTCACTGGCATTAGTCTCTCTTACAACACAGACCTTCCACTATTGTTTTGATTTATGTAGTTTCTTATTTATCCATTAAAATTCTGGGTAACACCTTGTTTTTGACAGTATATACACCCAAAAACCCTTCATAAATGTCCAAATGGTCTGTTATTCTGTCAGGAACATTCATTTGGGGAGCAATTTTGACAGTAATTTTTATGTAGCAGTACACTCAACTATGCTTCTAACTATATATTTTTATTGACTTTTTATTTATTGTGCATCTAAAGGAAAACATTTTTAAAATTCAACACACTTAGCACAGATAAAGTCTAACCTACCTTATAAATCTTCATCTTTGTGACTTGCTTTTTTTTTTTCCCCCAGCAAGCTTCTGTGCCACTAGAAGGTCAGGTGTAGGTGAAATTCCCGCCATTAATTAAATTCCTATCTGAATTACTATGCACCAAATACAGTAACTGCTGCGTATCTATTTACCAAACAACTCTATATTCTGTACCCTCATGTAGGTCATATTTTAAAGATGCTATTAATCTTCTTTTTAATTATGAATATAATGTTGCAGTATAAATCCAGATTAGATGGAAAGATTGATCATCCTTCCTCAGTGCCCTGGCAAAGTGCTTGCCTGTATAATTAAAAGGATAATATGAGAGAGTAGAATAGGAGGGGACAGGAAGACTGGCATTTCTCTCTGTCTCTTACCCACTCATTCTCTTTCTGTCTTTAAGGCAGCTGTCTTGCTCAATCTAATCAAGGTTGACAGCCTACATAGGTTGTGCTCTCTATGTACAATTGGCCAGTACTGAATTGAATCAGTGCTCATCATACTTAAATGCAATATATATATATATTAAGGTGTATATGTATATGCATATACAACATATAATTTATATACTGTAACAAAGCTTTGTGACACTTCACTAGAAATCATCATCAGCTGTAATGTAAAGGATAATTAAATCTCATGATTTAAAAAAATAAATAAATAAATAAAAAATATATAAACAAAATTGGGAACCAACAAACATGTAAAATGGAATATTAACAAAATACAGACGTTTGAGGTAGATGAGATTTTCGTATGTTTTCTCATTCCTGTGATGGAAATTTCGACTAAACGACTGATGCCGGCTAACAGAGCCGTAATGACCAAACCTAGACAGAGATTTGGAGTCCAACCTAACTTAACATTTCTCTTAAAATGTTCAAATGCACTCACAGTGTGGCACATCACTTTTTCTCATGAATACAGATTGTTAGAAAATCAGAAGACAAGCAAATGCGTATGTGTAAAAGAGCTGGGGTCGGTTACTGATGGCCCCACAGAACCAAATATCCTGAGCAGCAGGGTGGTTTATGCCTGGACATATAAACATTTAATAGACATTCTGGTTGCAGAGACTTTGCCTGAGAAATTGGTTCTGCCTGAGAAAAAGGACACAATGGCTGTTGCCAGGGAAACAGAGAATCATAGTATGACCATCTAACTTTGTGATTTACTTTTTGCATCGGCCGAGATGCACTGAGTTCTGTAAACCATTTCACCTTGCCCTGCTATGTTCTAATTCCTAATTCATCTTTGTTGTCGTATGCATATTTGATATAAACTGGCCTAAAGAGTGATACTGCCATATATGTTATGTGATCTATAGGCCATATATAATTTACACATTCATACTTTCTCTGTGCAGATGAAGATATAACATGCATAAGATTCCCACAGTAAAATGTGTATGTGTGCATATGTTGGTAATATGTACATGTAAAAAAATAAATACCAAAATGTTGCTTGCTGTGACACTTACTTAACAGCAGTAGCGTTATGAGCATGATCAGGGTTGTGCAACTCATTACTTTAATTGCTACTTTGTTTTAGAAAAATTATAACCTCAGGGTTGTCACCTGCCTCCTTGCAATATTCCCCAATAACAAACCAAACCTACGCTCTTTATTATTTTCAACACAGCAAACATATATTTTGATCAAGCAACCTCATCAAATAGACAAATTACAGTAAATTACAGTAGCTGTTATAGGTTCCATTAGCCAAACCAAAAACAATCAAACCCTGGAATCATTTAAAAAGGTCATGTTGTCATGTTCAGGCTGAACTACTGTGTGTTTTGTGGGTGTATGTTTAGCACTCTTACCCCATTACCTTCATTTTTAATAATGTATGGCAGATCATCTGTTTTCCTCTGTGCAATTGCTTTTGTTTTTCTTTGCTATTTAATTTGTTTTTACAGATGGTTTACTCCTAGGGCAAAAACTGCTGCTTACAAAACATGGAGCAGTTGCTGTTGAGAGTATAAAATCAGCGTTAGTAATTATGCCTGCATTCTGCCAGAACTAAACCTACACATTGTTGTTAGATCTTCTTCATCTGCCTTCCACTATAAATATTTGCATTACAGAATGTAAATCTCTTATAGTCTCAGTTTCTATCAAAAGCCAACATGGCACATCATTTCTGGTCCCATTTGGTTATTGAGGAAGTTGTTAATAAAGAGATGGGAAACAAAAAAAGAAAAGTATTGTATTGGAAATAGCTGAAAATATGTGCCAGAGCATATTTTTACTTTGTATGAAAATGCAGTATCTTTCATACATGGCAATTCGATATCTCTACATACAGCACATTTGCATATGAAATGATGTTCATCGTCATCATCAATTGTAATTTAATTGAATTTTTTGCTGTTAACAATAAAATTAGAGGAGCATTTGACAGGTTTTTGTTTATGAAGTGAAATAAATTATTACCAAAATCAAATTTTGATCGATTTATGATCAATCTTTTAAAGCTGTTTTGTCAGGTGATGCTATTTTGCGAATTTAATGCTTTTCCATTTGAGGGTTCTATTAAGCGAAAGCAGTAAAATATGAATGGAATGGGTCAATTTAACATTTAACAAATTCAGCCGGTGAAAGATGCTAATTTATTAGAAAGCTAAATCATTTAAAAGCAGAAACATTCTTAATTTGAATGAAGAACAACACTTAATCCAGCATCATCAGTAGCCGGAGGGAAATGAATGGCCGCCGGGACCTGGCGATGCCCCCCGCGTTCAGCGAGGCTGCGGTGCATTATGTATGGGATCTCCGGGATGGAGCCATTATGGCAATCAGACGATCAGAGCATCAATCTCAGGTGAGCCACAGGGAGTAAATGAACTGTAAAGAGGCGGAGGAAGAGAGGAAGAGAGCAAGAGAGCGAAAGAAAACCTGAGGGAGAAAGTGAACCTCAGTTTATCATTTCAACTTTGAGTAGTCGCGCACAGCTCTGTCTGTATAATTACCCCCAAAGAGATAATCTATTTATCAGCAACTCTATCTATCTATTACTCACTCCCTTTCTATCTTTTGTCTTCATCAAGATATTCATCGCTAAATCCTTCAGGGTGCACAGATCTGGGACCCGAATCAAACCAGAAAACGTGTTTGTTATTTATCAAAGCCACCATGTAATTTTCTGGAGCAATTTTCCGTTCCAAGCCTGGTGTCACTTTTGACCTAATACAGCACATAGTAATTGAGAAAAGATTCAGCCGGTAAATATTATGATTGACTGAGTTAGGGGGCCTTGTATCTTATTCCAGTTTATCCAAAAGGGAAGCATCGAAGAGAGGCCTCCCACAACGGATGACACTAATTAATCTCGCAATTGCACGCTTGCTCATCAGGCCAAGGTTTTAGCCCTACCTTAATCTCATCCATCAAGATGCTTAGCAGCCAGGTCAGCGGAGACAAATAGAATTTCACTCTGTCACGTGTTTCGGACAGCAAAGATCTGTATAAGCGTGTTTCAGCAATGGATAATGGATCTGAGGGAGGAGGTGTTGAGTAAGCGTATAATCTGGGCTGCTTTAGATGGGGGTAGTTGTGAAATTTATGTCATGCAGAGGGAGAGAATCAGTCAGCAAAAGAGAGAGATTATTGGTATGAATATGCTGTAAGCAAGACCTCAGGCATTGTGAAAAATGTTAGATGGGGTTTTAGAAACACGTTATCTTCATGTAAAGATCTTCACTGTTTAATATATATATACACATACATACATACAAATATTGTGAAATATTATTATAATTTAAAACAACTCATTCATTTATTTCCTACTTTTCCCTTTGCAAAAACAAAGTTGTGACACGTGTGTGTGTGTGTGTGAGAGAAGATTTTTTATTTTTTTGGACCAAGGTGATTACTCACTAAAACTCATAGATATTTTTTTTCAGCCCATTTCAAGTCGTATTTTAATGTAACAAAGTGGTTATATCTAAGTGTGTGAGTTGTAGTCTAACCATTAACATCAGTATATTGTTCATTCATTGATTGGAACACACATGAACACGAGGCAGGATAGCATGATCCAATTGCACCCAAACATAGCTAGTCATATCCAGTCAAATTGTGATGGGGTGATGGGGTGCTGTGTGTACATTAATGAGGGAAAAAATTAACTTATTTTAGCAAATGGCTAGCCTGGCTTCTGCAACTTTAAAGCTCATAGGAGCTTAGTCTGGCCAAGCTACCTTACTACCCGCCTTACCTGTAGCTCGTTTCTCATTGGTTCCCACTTTTTTGGGAACAGAAATGCTCTAAAACGGCAGCTTGGTCAGACTAACTTACAGTAGCTCACGAAATGAATGTAGCATCAAAGGAAGTACAATATGGGCGGGCTCAGGCTAGCAAATGGCTGCAATATCACAAAGAGTGAAAAATTGAAGGCGGTCTAAATACTTTCTGTACCCACTGTATATACAGTATATTTGTAATCAAAGCATAGCCTATGAGTAGACTTCTTTCAAAAACAGAACAAACAACAACAAAAATAAAATCTTACCAACACCAAACTTCTTGTGTAAGAAAAAATGTAAATGTATAAAAAAAGAAGAAGAAAAAAAAAGGAAATATATTAACTTTATCAGCCAGGTGCAGTGAAATGTTTAAGGCAGCTATTTATATATAAATCAATTCATGTGCAATAAATATCAGTAATTATTTAGGGACATGAAAAGGTGTGCTGTCACAAGAAAAGTCTGGATATATATGTTTTAATAAATAATAAAATAATACAACTTCATAAACAACAGCATAGCGCAAGTAAAATAATGTCAGGATATTGTTATTGAATCTCATGGGTTTAGAATAATACACAGGCTTCCTTTTTTTGTCTGCAAATCATCTGAGACCATGTTGCAATGCATTGTAACCATGCAAAACAAAGCATCAAAGTAACACCATTCTTGTGCTATGTTCAAAATGGGTTACTAAAGGCCTTTAATAGATTTCTACAAGAAATCTAATAAAATAGCGCTCCCTTTATGATGCCATGTCAGTGGAAGCTTCCATTTGAAGATTACACTCCCCCAAACTTCACTTAGCAGAGGGGTCTGGCACCTTACAGTTTATGGTACATCAGCGGAAGCCACAATGGGAATAGCTGGGGCCTTAAGGGACAATGTTTAGTGTAGAGGCTGCTGGCTTAGAGGAAAGCGTGGGTGGAGGGGATGCTGGAACAGCAGCAGTGTCACTGGGCCTCTTACCCTCCCAGAGGCCCTGAGGGTTTGAGCTTATTAGAGAGCCTCCTTCATACATTCTGATAGGGAGGGGCAGACAGAGACATGTGCCCTTATTTGACCACTATCTGCTGGGATTCTTTAAAAGTTTATACACTTTTGAGAGTGTGACACATTTCCCAGAATAAATATTGCTCTTGTGTTTGCAGATTATTCAAGTGGATGTATTTTTTAATTTGTATTATTTTTTAATTTAATTATTTTTGGATGTGGGTTCATGACTAAATAGTGCAGTTATTTTGATTTTATAAATAACAACACAACTTTTTATTATTGTGTCACAATTTGCATCATTTTACATAATTCATTTTGTATAATGAAACCAAAAGTGCAATAGATATGGAATATTATTTTCTTTATACATATTTTAAAGAATGTTGGTAAGAAGCCAGTTGATGTTAGCCATATACTTGAATGGTATTTTTTCATACTATGTAAATGGCTACTTTTGGGTTACGATGCACAGGGTACCACTCTAGCATCTTTTTTTTTTTTTTTTTTGACGTGCAGAGTCCTATTATGTTGGGGTGTGATGTTTCAATGTAAACAGTCAAAGTTAACAGTTAATACTTCAAGTGTTGTAAGGCAAAATAATTGACTTGTGACGTGATACAGTACCTACTCTGCCCGACTTAATGATTTTCTACTACACACACATATATATATATATATATATATATTTTTTTTTTTTATGGTGAGTTTTTTGCAGTAAATACCTGTGGCTGTACTGTACATGGTTTAGGGTATTGGTGGGGTTAGGTGCTCCAATCAAAGTATAAATTGACATAAAATTATTACAATTTTTTTCTTTTTAAAACTGCATGCAAACCATTAAGAAGATACAAACTACTGAAAACAACAGAGGACCCTGCACATCAAAAAGTGATGCTAAAAGGATAGACCTGTGTGTCAGAAAATGACACTAAAGGGGTAGCTTAAGAGTCAAAAAGTGATGCCAGTGGGTCCTGACCAAGGGTAAATACTGTAAGTGTCACGTTAGAAGTGAGAATGTGTTGAATGGGTAAATAATAGGAATTTAAAATTTTAGGTGAAATATCCCTTTAAGTTTGTTTTCCTTATTTAAACGTAACCCAAAGGCAAACAGGTCTCCAGATTACATGATATAAATCACACGAGTATTTGAACATGTTCAGTACCTTACATTTGATGGCAACCATTTGCGACTAAGCTGTGTTCGAGGCAGTCCTTCCACCTGTAGTACACTCAGCAAGTCTTTCATAGCCATTCTGAATTCATCACTCAGACAATAAATCCATGCTCCCCACATGTCAAATGACCCTACAGCACAATGTTTTTTTTTTTTTTATCATCTCCATCAATCAACTGGCAAACTGCTTTTCATTCTTGTTACATGCAAATCTGTTTTTATTTATCAGGCTAATTTGCATGCCAAATCTGTGATTATACATCATCAGCAGTTATGAAAGGACAATAATTAGCAATGCTAAGAAGTGGGTAATTACCATAGAAGTCACAGGATTGTTCTAAATTAACTCTTGTCTGCAGAGGTTCATATGCTGAATTAAGCATTTTGTAAAATTCTTGTGGGATGGCGAGATTGCTTACCTTGACAAATAGATGTTGGGAATTGTGCACCGTGTTCTCTCTCAGTGTGCAATTATGGCAAATTCACAAAAATGACTATAATACAAAGTGCTAGAAACAAGAATTACCCTTCACTGCCCCTGTTGCGACAAAAACAAAATGTGGGAATCTGGATCAAAACGTGTTTCAGTTTTGTATAAATCTGCCTTTTTATTGGATTCTGGATGAAAGCAGTACAACAATTCTATATTTGTTTTAATAATATATTCCTTTTACTGCTTCATGTTTTGTCTAGAGAGAGAGATAGGAAGAGAGAGAGTGAAGCAGAAGTTACTGTTTTATGCAATTAGGTCTTATCATCAAATAACAGGACCAACAGAAATGGAAAGTGCATATGTACAATTAAAACACTGTGCCCAAAAACTCAATGGAAGACTAATTTAGCATCCTGTGCTACGTGAATGTATCCACATGGCACTCATGCTTGGTCTCCTCAGATAAGTCCTGTCTCAATACAACTGAACAGCAAAGCCATATAAAAACGTTGCATAAATAAACCCAATATCGAAGGCTGTGGGGAAAGCAAATAGGTCACTTTTTTGTCTTTGCTTATTTACACATGACGCCTGTTGGTTGTCTCAACCTTTTGAGCCACAATCTATATTGGCAAGGGAATTGTGGGAAGCTTGCATTCTTTAAAGACATTAATGTCCTTGAGGACCACGCAGAACTCGCTTGTCAGTCTGTTGTGTTACGACCAAACTCCTGTGTCTTTAACAGAACATCCAGACTATCTGTCTCCTTCCATAGAAAATGTAATAACAATTTCATCCACTTTGCCTCTGTCTTGAGGGACAGGAAATTTAATTCCCGAAAAGCCATTCCGGATTATGATTCCTAAGTCATTACAAGGATCTTTTCCAAATGGCAGTGAATAATAATGTGAAGGCAACCTGTATATAAATGCTTCAGTCTGTGAGAAATATCAACATGAATGTGACCGTTTGGCTCTATATACAGGAATAGAGGGAAACCTGGCGATTCAGTGGCACCTATTTTGTGCCTTTCTAGCATCCAGTTATGCTAAGTTTAAGTAAAACGCAATTGTAAGTACAGTACTGAGTATAATCAGCTTACACTGCCCCTATTTTGAGGATTACATTTTATTTCCCAGCTCAAGATGACCATTTGTTGTCGAATTTTGAGCAAAACTCAAGGCTCCTCGAGCATGTGCCAGTGTTTCACCCACAAATTTTAATGAGATAAGGAAGATAATAACTTGAATAAAGGCATTACCACAAACGCAATGAAAGAAACTCTTAAAGATTGAAATCAAATATCATTCCAAAATGTCAGGTGATGTTTATCTCGAGGGGAAGAATGATCAAAAAACATATTACATTAATAATGCATCCCGACCTGAGCCGAACACAATGCGGTCTGAGCTATTTTCTGTAGTTGGTATTTAATATCCTGAATAGGCTGCATTTGTGCTTTGTCATGTGACATTTCACAAATGCTAAATGCATGGTGATTACTTGGATTTCTAATTCGCACGTAAGTGCTATTAATGTAATGACAGATAGAGGTGGTTATTGAGGACTTTATTGTACATTAAATTTCACATATGTCACAGTCACAAAGGCTTGAGCAACAGCAGCCCCTGGAGGCTAACTGCTTGGAAAAGTCTCAAGCTCCCACTTCCGCTTCGTCTGTCTCCTTTGTCTTTCTCATTATCCCCTATTCAACCGCCAAAAAAGCAGAACGGATCAGTTGATGCGTAGTTAAGCACTTCTCTGACGATATTTTGACAGAATAACGATAACTACTACGTTTAACTCTTAAGTTTCAAGACAAGAGATGAGAAAAGGAGAGTACAATGAGACTAAGCTGTTACCATGGAGTTTATCCGATCTCTCTTAAATACTTGTACAATAGCTTCCCCTTAACTTTCAGAAAAAGTTCCAACGCGCATAATTGCCGGTCTCAGATAACACGCAGTCCATGCAAGGCTTTATTTGATTGACAAGCCCAAGTAGGATGAAACAGCATTGTTTCTTTACAATTCTAGCACAACGTAGGTGTGAAAGATTTGGATCTAATCAGTCTTTTGTTGTCAAGTGGTGGCTTGGAGTCGATTGCCGTCCCCCAGTGGTTACTTTGCTCACTGTTGAACGCCTGTAAGGTTGTAGTGGGTAGTTGTTATTGAAAGTGACTACCCAACAAAGTGACTTGTCTCTTCCACTCATCCAATATCTTCGCTGCATTCATCTTTTCGCTGTGGGGGGTAGGGGAGATACTCCTCCATCCTCAGTCACTCTCACTTTCCTCCACGTTTCCCACCATCCATTACAGGAGATGCAACAGTCTCTCATTGCTGTTGCACACACACAAACACACACTTGCAGTTTGCAACAAGTTGACAGGGTGTGAGCTCATTGAGATGCACATTGTGACAAGGGCAACCCAGTTACTCTCTAGAGTCTCGGTGGAAGTAAGCATATCTCCAAAGACACCTCAAACAGCTAAGGGTCCTGGCACAGTCTCTCTGTGCAGCAACAGAGGAGTGCAGATGAAAATATTGACTGTCATATTTTTTGTAGAAGCAGTAATTTAACTTTTTTCTCACTGACTCAATGTTAAAGACCCAGGGTAGATATCACTTCAACTCTTTGTGTTGCCAAAGGGCAGTTTTCTAAAAGCCTGGAGGTAGATGTGATGTGAAAGGACTCATTAGACCAATGAGACAGACAGGGTTTGATGTTTTTTTTTTTTGTCTTTGATGGCAAAGCCCTCCTGACGTCCAACAGACACCTCTGGACACCTCTGGAAAACTCTCTACCTAACAATACGTTTCGAGCAAAAACATGTCAGCCATCAAATGGGTTGGCAGTAATGTGAACTCTAGGGTGGTTTTTATTGCCCATGATTTTCACATTTTCCGTTAGATTCTCTGATCTCACAATCGCTAGCTGTCCATCCGAGCACCAGGGCGAGTGACAATTCGTGCTCATTTTGGGATTCAGAATGCCCGTTGGAGCATGAAATGAGCTCATTTCGGTCAGAGAGGAACCAAATGACGAGAGCTGAAATAATGTCACACCCCATCGTTATCATTTATTCTTTCAGCAAAAAGGAAAATGCGTCCTTCTTCTTCCAGTGCAGTTACTGTCAGCTGAGGAACTGTGACTATATCTTCCTGCTAAACAATCTGATGTGTTATTCCTGCTGTGATCAGAAGGATTGAAAGGAATAAAAAGAGAACCAAAAGATAGAGAGCTTCTATACTGGAAGTAGATTGTGGAAATTACATTCAGGCTCACCATCAGCAATGTGCTTCAAAAAAACGATTGCTCCTTTCATATTTAAGATTAGAGAGTTTTTCCTACATGCTCTCCAGCTTTGTACCACTTTGAAAATCTTCTCTGCATTCATGGCTGGATTTTGGATTCAGCCAGGGGGGCCAGTGGCCTGGGGCCTCATGCTATAAAGGTTCTCAAAAGCCTTTCTGGCAGAGAATGGAAAATAAGCCTCCTCTAGACCCTTTTGTGCAGAGTGTGTGCTGACCACAAGAACATCTACAGTAGGGCCCCTCAGAGTCTACAGCACAAGATGACCACTTATTTCCCCAGGGTCCCTAATGCACATACTGCCTACATTCTTAGAAGAAGAAGAAAAAAAGCTGTTACTGGGATAGTATGTTTAAAAAAGTTAATAAAATTTAACATGTAGGTACAGTATGAAAACTAATACACATTTTAAGTACTACTTTTTTTAGGGACAGATCACCCCAAACTGAAAATGTTGTCACCATGTAGGGTACCTTATGCTATTGTACAAAAGCTGTCGCTGGGGTGGTATCTTTTCAAAAGATACACATGTGTATTGCATAAATAGTGCATATTATTAGTGACAGATTTTAAACCTTTTTTTTTTTTAAGAGTAAAGAACAAAGTACAAACCATTTGGGCCCAAGGTGTGTGTAGCGCATTTCCTATTGGCGCTTTTCCACTACACAGTACCAGCTCGCCTCGGCTCGGCTCGACTCAGCTCTGTTTGTTTTTCCACTGTGCAAAAAAGTTGTACCTGTACCTCCCCAATAGTACCTGGTACCAATAGTAATCTTCTACGCGACACACACCCGCTACCCACACACACAAAGGAAAGTCTGCACCTCCTCGTTTGACCATGGCGTATTCATCCGAGTTGCCATAATATGTAATGGATTGGATATGTCACGCAATCTCTGGCCAAACTTTTTAAAAAT
>JAUCMS010000001.1:23382138-23397004 GCA_032357445.1 Enteromius radiatus
GACCATGTACCCCGACTTTTGAATCAAAATAAATCTAACCGCATATGGATCCGCATGTCGCTGTCTCGTTCGTTACAATTACACATTGCATACCACTTTTGATGTTTATGATCATCATATCTTTCTTATACTCACACAATGTTGCAATTCTTAGTCATCATGACTAAGGTTTACTCTTTAAAAAAAAAAAAGTCCTGTCAGTTTTTTCAGTCCAGAGTTTTCCAAGAGATTTGAGACAAAGCACATGCACAAAAAGCCGTCTCTTTCATGTCAACTGTCAAATACAATTAAGGTTATGTCAAAAACCCACAGTTTGAATAAACACAGTTGGTAATGTCTGCAAACTTAAGGAGCTGCATGTGTATCAGTATAGTAGATCTGTAAAACAGCATCAGTCACACTTTATTTTAAGGTCTAATTCTCACTATTAACAAACCATTAACTGCGACTTTTGCCTCAGTACAACTGTTAATTTACTGCTCATTAATAGTTAAAGGGTTAGTTCAACCCAAAATGAAAATTCTGTCATTAATTTACTCACCCTCAAGCCGTAAGACCTTCGTTCATCTTTGGGAAAACAAATTAAGCCTCTCACACGAGACTTTCAAATATTTTAGCTGAGCCCCCAGAGTGAATGGCCGTGTTAGTTGATCTATACCGGGTGATGAGTGTTGCCATGTTAGTTCATGCTGAATCCGAGCTGTGGGGATTTACAACACACAAATTCATCCTCTCCTCCTGAAACAGTCCAGGGTGAAATGGAAAGGTAGGAGTGCCCTGGGATTGTTACAACATGTATACTAATTCTCAGAGTAGACTGTTAGGGTAGGTTTAGGGTTAGTAGAATAAGTTGACACATACTTTCTGGTAGTCAGTATATTATATGTTGTACGAAGGGACTGAAGGTCGATTGGGGATCCAAGTGCAAAGGCTTTATTCTAAAATGTAGTCAACAGGCAGGGCCAAACACCAGCAAAAAAGATCAAACCAGGCAAAGGCAAAAGAGTATATCCGATAACAAAGTAAGAAAAAACAAAGGATAGGCTATAAACTAATCAGCATATGAGAGAGGGTGAGGGCTTCTTTTAAGCTAGACAAAGGGGAACACAAGACAGAACCAACCAATGAGAAGACACATGAAACTAGGGAACCAATCAGAACATGACACATGCAACCAAGGGACCAGTGGGGACACAACACACGGATAAAGTTAGCACATGAAATAACACTCTGGGGTGGAGTGCCCTCTAATGGAGCTCATGGGCACTCCAGCTGAGGATCGTGACAAAAATCAAGTGATAGAAGTTATTAAATCTACGAATACTCCAATGACTGCTATTTGTCAGGTAGTTACAAAGTCTAAAACAATAACAATGTCTAAAGTGGACTATTGAAATGAAGTGTTACCAAAAAGTTTGTAACCAGACTGTTTTGTGTCACCATTGATTTCCATTATTTTTTTTTCCTACTATGGAAGTCAATTGTGACCAATTTACCAGGTGACAACCTTGTCTTTTAAATATCTTCAAGTTAAGGTACTGGGTAGGATTAGATCTGTAGAATATGGTCATGTAGAATATGAGGTTTCTAAGTACTAATAAACAGCCAACGGGCATGCTAATAAGAAACTAGTTATTAATAATGAAAATTGGTCCCTATACTAAAATGTTACCACAGCATCTCTTGCACATGATGACAACACATTAATGCTACTCATCAAGACCTTATTCTATCATTTTTTTTTTTTTTTTTTTTTTGGTTGGGGGTTAAAATTATGTAAATTCATTATTATAACCCTGTGTCTATTTACATTTCCACAGGGAGAACCACAGTCAATAAAGGGCTAGTGTTCCAATGGATATTCAGCACTGTTTTTGGAATCAATGATCAGCATTATCTGAGCTAATTACAGTTGCTGAGAGCTTTTCGCTTTGAGACCTTGGAATAGAATTACCTTGAGAAGTTACTTGTC
The DNA here is from genome assembly GCA_032357445.1 of Enteromius radiatus. Taxonomy (NCBI): domain Eukaryota; kingdom Metazoa; phylum Chordata; class Actinopteri; order Cypriniformes; family Cyprinidae; genus Enteromius; species Enteromius radiatus. The sequence goes on from JAUCMS010000001.1 coordinate 23,384,111, forward strand.
CTGCAGCATTGGTATGCTGGGCTGAGTCCTGCGGCTTCACTGCGCCTGACAAGCTCTTATCTCTCCCTCTCGTCCACAGGTGCTCCCTGTCACCACAGTGTGATCAAAATGCGGCGCAGAACCTGCGAACACCAAGCTCTGTTTACTCCGATAAATTACAGAGACGTGCAGGTTTGCTGAAAGTAAAGCGCAACTTGTAAAAGTGGCACTCACTTTTTTTAGCATATGGACAGTGATGGTTTTTGGTCCTTGTGCAGCCTGTGCACTGAGACTTAAATGCAAAGTAGGAGAACTGAGATGTAAACCTACTTTCCTTTCAAGACATATCTCCTGGAAAACATAACCACAGGCATCTCAATGCTACACGTTTTGGATCTCATCATTATCACCAGTTAATCAGCTCATTAGTAGCTGCGTTGAGTTTGAGGGCCTCCAGGAACAGCACTGAGAAACATTGCCTTGAGGAATAAAAAAAGTCACAGACCACAACAAAACCTTCTAGTGGGTGTCTTCAGACTTTCTCAGTCTGACTTTTTATGTACAATCATTGTTTAAACGGCAAAGACCAATTCATCTTAGCTTAATCAGAGGAAAGACATGAGAGAAGGGTAATCATGGGAAGATGTTCACCCTAAAAACTGCATTTAGAGTTTTAGATTATGACAGTAAAATTTGATCATTCAGTTTGGTATAGCACACAATTCATGAAAAATGGCAATATTTCCACTACTAAGGCAGAATGAACCAATTTTTTTTTTAATTATTAAAGGCATTGTTGTCAGTAATGAAACACACTTTCTATAATTTCTACATCCTATGTCATTTTAAAGTTATACCTTCTCAAGGGAAAAAAGTGTAATAGCAAATATTGAATAAGCTGAATTGTAGGAAGTATTTTCACAATTTAAGTAATTTCAAAATCTATTTTTGCTGGCTATTTGTCATAACCAGTCTAAAGAATTTGGGCAGTCAGTGTTAACAGATATCAGAGAAATGTGTTGGAGAAAAAACTTTCATCTTGAATAACACCATATATGTGAATTATATATTGAATGTAGGTTTTTATTTTGGCTAGATGTCATAATAGCAAAAGAATCTAAAATTAAATGATTTCAAATGAAAGTATGGTGCCCGGGGCTGTGACCTACACTCGGTGATAGCTTCTAAAACTACCGGCGCTGCTACAACAAAACATAGGCCTCTTGTTACCCATCTGAAACATTTTACTGTGAGTATTATGACACAAGTGAGGTACAAAGCTTTGTTAATAAGAGAAATAATTGGTTACCAGGTAAATGGTACATTGCGACCATGCTTTTGGATTCATGCCGAGTGCATGCATTTAAATAAACCCATTCTGTTTTTGGATGGTTAAGAATTTTTTTTTTTCTCCAAATCCTTGCTGTCTCACTCTCTAGATTAGCAGGTTTATTTTATTGTTGTTCATTTTTAATCATTGTTTAATCATGGCTTTTCCCGGGTAAAGTTAATAAAAAGTGGTCAGTAGCCACAAATTAATATGCCGTAGGAACGAATGAACAAGTTTTAGGAATGAATATGTCTGTGCTGCGGCACCCCTGTCAAAGTGAAGTGTCCGATGATATTAAAACATGACTTATTACTACATTTGAATGCAAATTAATTTTGTGTCGTATCTGTTTTAATGTAGGTTTAAAATTTGCATCATATTAAAAGTGTAGTTTGTACATTATTTTTGTGAAAGATTCAGCCCCTTCACAGTAACTCACAGCTGTTTGCGAGTGTTTTTCACATGAGCCACACGCACCCCAAAATGAAACTGATCTCTTATCGATTAATCGTTGACATCCCTAGTCTGTAGCATTTTTTAAAGCATGAACTTGAAGTCTTGTTATCTAAGGCCACAGGCCTTGCTGAGAAGGTATGGTGCCTCTGTAGTTTGTAAAAAAAAAAAAAAAAAAACATTCTGATGAAAGATGATCTATAAGGCAGTGTCTAATTACTCCCAGTCATTTCTTCTAGGCATTTCCTCTAGGGCTGTGTCGTGCTGCGAAGCATTTCCTTTATTGTTTAGGAGATTAATGAGACATTAATGAAGAAATATTTTGCATATGGCACATTGAGGTCCTGTGAGTATTTAAGTTGCTGAATGGGTTTGATGTTAATAGTTTCCTCTAGCTTATGGATGACACCTTGGCTTTCTGGGACCCCAAACTATGTATGATTGAGGTATGCGTCTAAATCAGCAATTCTCCCAAGATATCCTTGATGTATTTCAAACAAGTGGTTGATGACTCCTGTGGGGCCTAAGCTGCATTATTCCTGATGCTATAATCTACAAGAATTAATAGTTGTGTGTGGTTCAGTCATGCTAATTTATGGAAAGGTTTGTGTTTACAAAGGTATTGCACGGTTTAGTAATGAAATACTTTTGGGAACATAAGGTAATTTTCAAAGGATTTGTACAGCCTTGGTACAATGACACACTATTAAGTGGTCTTGTACTACGTTCAGAAGCTCCAACCTGCTGATTATATTATTATAAAATCTATATCAGCTGCCACATGAGATCCCCAGGCAGTTTTTATTCCATTTAAAACCATTTTTACAAATTTAACACACTCTCAGAACTTTTGTTATCAGGAAGCACCAGAGAAGAACTTCAATTACTTCTGAAGAAATTAACATTTGAGTTTTCTTGTTTTAGTGATTTGATGACATATCCAGCTAGGTGTTATCTGTCTTGTGTAGTTTAAGCGATGAAAATAATTTAGTTTAGAACAATGCGTTCTGACGACACAGTCAGATATTCTTCAAAACATTTAGCTGCGTCTCAGTAAGGCAATAATTGATGCTTCAGCTTTCATGTGCCAAATTGGTTCATTTACAGAAGAAAAATGACTTGTGAGAAAGAGTGTTTTGGTGTATTTTGGCGTGTGTCTAGGTTGTCGCTGAAGGGGACATTTAAGAACACTGTGACATTTTGGCTGTGTAACCTGAAAGTGAAAGGTAAACAGACCGGAGTAAACAAGGTTTGAGGAACGATATAAATATCGCTCACACTTCAATGATCGCAAGCTCTATTGTAAACAAACCTGAACTCTTCAGCCTGAAATAGTAATTCCAGAAATCTGCTAGAATAAAACACAAGAATAATTTCACAGTATAAAAACTGTCTTTATTTATACCTGAATTCAAACACACCACTACAAGACATTTTATTTATTTAATTTTTTTGTTTGTTTTGTTTTAGTGTGTTTCAGTGTTTACATATGATTTGAGAACAACTCTCATTCTATGTAGCATTTTCACACAACTGCAAACTCAATTTGTTTCTGTAAAACAGCATCTCAAGGAGGTTTTTGAGTCAGATATGAACAAAAGAAGTAATTTAGTGTGTCTCTGATACAGATACACACCAATGCTTTTTTGTGACAATGCAGACTTTCTGTTTATTTTGATTACTGGCTTTCTCAAAGGTCATATGGACTGACTGTAACTGAAAATAACAGCTCAGGATGATAGGTCTCCTCAGATTCATCTGTGTTTACATAATCATCAGCATTTATATTCTGTTCTTTGACCTTTTGAGAAGTTTTTTTTTTTTTTTTAATTACTGACCATCATGTCATTCCAAACTCAAAACTTTAATAAAAAAAGATTTCAAAGAAATCGATTGAGGGATTTATTGGAAGTCCACGCAACCAAAAATTTTACTATTCATAATGTAACGAAAGAGACGGATCCATATGCTGGCTTTTATTTACAGGCATGGTCAAACAGGGTAGGGTCAAACAACGGCAGAAAGGGATGGCAAAGGCAACAGTGTACAGGGACATCCAGAAGGGTAGTGAGGGTTGGTCAGTCGATAAACAGAGTCCAAGAGGGGCAAAACAAAGACAATAATCCAAAGGGAAAAAGCACAGGTCGGTACACAGGCAAATCAAACAAGGAAAACAAGAAACAAAAGACAGGGGGCCGCGTTGTAGAGGAGGGAAACACTCACAATACTCAGCGATTGGAAAAACACAGAGGAACACTTTATAAAGGCGAGACAATGGGAATAACGAGGGGGCGGAGCTGATCAATCACCAAGGAAACACAAGGGAAGCAAGGAGCAGTGGGAGACAAACGTTCACAATAAAAGTCCACAAAACAATGGAAACACTGACAGGCAACGTTTAATCCACATTGTTTGAGAAGGCAAACAAGCACTTTACCATGTCTAAAGTAATTTTTCATTTAAAATGTCAGTTTGTGTTTTGTAGATGAAAGAAAGTCTTATCGGTTTGTAAAATTTTGTGTGACTAACCCTCCTTTAACATAGGAAATTTTTTTTTTTTTTTTTCCTATTCCTCCTCCTTCTATTAAAACTGGTTTAGGGTGTAGATTAATTCAGTAACAAGAGCAAGAACAAAAGTTGGTAAACCAAACGTTTTCGGGTGGTTTGGCGATTCAATTAGGTCAGGGACTGCAGATGCTTGGATAGCTTCCACTGTTAAAGGTCAGCAGCTTGGACTGGGTTTAGATGCGGTCCTTTTCTCATTAAGCCTTTTGGCAGTATACAATGGGATAAAGCTCTGTTTAAAAGTGACCAGGATGATGCTTGATACTTTTATGATATTCCATCCATTTTGAAGCTTAAATGCCCCTGACACCACAAAATATGTTAAATGATGTATAGGTCAATAAATAATAACAGAACTTTGAGCAGTGGACCGTTTCTTGTTTTCCCCCCAAATCAAATATAAAGGCTCTGAATTATTTTAAGCTTGCACACAAAGAAAACAGAAAAGACAATCTACAGCCAGGTAAGAAATTGATTCTGAATGAACTGTGGGACCATAGAAGATGGGAATAGCGTTTTACATCCGCCAATGAAAGTTTACACCAAAGACATAATGAGATTCGGTTACTGTGACAACCTTGGCCAAGAGGTGCTCGAAATATCCTTGGCGTTTCAAGCCTTGAGTGTCCAAATTCACTATCAAAGTGTAGGCCCAAAGTCCCTGAAGTCATTAGCAGCCTGCCAGTGCTCTGTTTGTATAAACAACCTCTTCTAACACCAAGCTGGGAGTGGCAGTATGTCCAGAAAAGCGGTAACAACAGGAGAGAGTCCACCACTTCTGAATTTATAAGAAGGATAGGTTGTGGCCTGGAGGGCAAGCTAAGTGATCATTATTTAAATGATTGAGTGTTCAATGTTAGTTATGTAGTGTTCACTTTTAGCTTTTGCTGTTGAAATGTAGCCGGTTGGGGGTTGAAATTTGCTTCAAATACACTTCATTGCACACAAAAGTATACTCAATTGTAGAAGAAGTGGTGTGGTGATGAACAACAAGACAGTATGCAGTACCACCTACTGAGTGGACTATTCTTTTTTTCAACATTCACCTTACACATTACCAAGTGTCTGTGTAGCAGTACCAAAGCAATGCATAAAGTGATTAAACACGTAGATCTAGATGTGCGTAGAGTTTAAAACAGAATGCTCTAAATATTTAAGCATAATGTTTAAGATAAAGGATGTTATTCTCAGTATCAATGGTAACCGAACAATAATGTGATGCTAGGGAGAAAATAATAGGTTTCTTTAAAGCTGACATTAGAGGGTGGATAAGGTTGAGATGGGATAGCTGTAGGTAAGCAGAAAGTAAAAGGAGTTGAGGCTACGATTTAAAAGATTTAGAATGAACTTGAAAGGGAGTCTGAGAATGCTTTCCCCTAAATCCTGTGACAATGTTAGTGTCTTGAAATACACAAAGGTTCAGTCAAGGGAAAATGTCAAAAAAATGTAAAAAAAAAAAAAAAAAATCCAAAAAAGTCTGGTTTGTTTGCCGTTTATAAAGTGAAAGCTGTGCGTAAGTAGTATTCTAGGTAATGTTCAGTGCTATTGTGAAAGATTTAAAGAATGCATATTGTTGAAGGTTGAATGCTTTTGTTTGTCAGGTAAAATAGGCTGCCACATAGAGATGACAACATGTGATGTGAATTTCGCTGGAAACTATTTGCAGTCTTCTGTTTGCCATCTCACGCACTAACAATTCTATAACCAGAACAGTGACAAAGCCGTGGAAATATTCTTGACAAAACACACAATATCCATAAATAGCTCAAAAATACCCTACATCTGCAGAGGAAACCCAGTATATTCAATCAAAGTTTGTACTACTGTTTTGCCTTTCTTTTCATGTGTGACAGCTTTGAAAACAACGTAAGCTAAACAAAACACTTTTTTTTAGTCTACTTCGTAATGTGTTGCCATTTAGTGACAGAACAGTGTCCATGCTGGCAGAACCTGATTTTGCTGAGTTTCGGCGTGTCCCTGGGTCAACAAAATCAGGACGTGCGTCCATGCTGCATGCATTACAGATTGCTTTTACTGCAACAACTAATTAAGTAATTCCAAGTTCTTCCTCAATAATTACATTTAAAGTAAATGTTGTTCATACTTACTACTTAGTCATGCAATTAAACTTTAGCACAACCACTGCAATACAAAGTGTGGCATACTAATCTGTTAACCACTTCTTTTCCACGTCTTATGCAGAGGTTGCTTCCCCATTTTTACCCTCCCATCTCTATCAGCCTCTTTTTCAAGCTCTCAAATCAGTGTGTGAGGATCCGGTGGGAGTCATCTGCATAGCATTCTCTCTCTGCTCCAGCTCCCTGTGGAGAGTTGTGCCACAGGCAACCCTCTCTTTCTGTAGTCGACAAATCATCAAAAATATGCAGCGTTGCTCTGTCTCACCATCCCTCAAACACTCTCAACATCCTGTGGTTCCGTTAGTGTGCTGGTTTATGTTGTATCGCGTTTAAAAAAATGGGGTATTGTTTTCATATTTTTATGCAGGAACTGTACACTTGACAAGATGTATTAAAGTCCCTTTTTCAGCATGATACCATGCACACTTTGAGGAATAGTTTACACAAAAATGACAACTCTGCCATTATTTATCCAACCTCATGCTGTTCCAAACCAGTAATATATACAGTACACATGCATGTATATATTAAAGAAATAAATGTTATGTTTATATATTAAATATATTTATATATAATATGAATTAGAATAAATATAGAATATAAGTATACTGTATACAAACACATTAAATTAATACATTATATACATGAAATTAATTTATCTTCTTAGCATCAGGGGCGGAATTACCCATTAGGCAAAGGTAGGCAACTGCCTTGGGGCCCCAAAAGCTAAGGGGCCCCCAAAATGCTTTTCACAAGATACGTAGGATGGTTATGGTGTTTATTACCATGTCCGTCTGTGTGTCTTAGTTGAGCGTGCTTCGTGTATATCCTGCTTGTAGCAAACGAAAATATTATGCATCTGAAGATGACTTCCGCAGGAGCGCAAGGTCTCTCGATCTTTTCTGCTGCGCACCTCCATTTGTGTCTGCTCCGTTCAGCAAAAACCTCAAATATGTTGTTTCTCTAAGGCCCCGTTTACACTAGGTGCGTTTTCGTTTTAAGATGCATAACTTTACAAGCCTATACCGGCGTTTTCCACCCTCAAAAATTGACTTTTGAAATGCCCCAGACCGCAGACCCTGTTGTAGTTTGAAAACTCCAGGGAAGGTTTAACATCAGTGTAAACGAGCATCGTTTTCATTCTAAAACACAGTTTTAAAACGAAAATACACTAATGTAAACGGGGCCTAATTTTACATGCAAGCACAGCTGTTGTCATTATCTTATGTGTAGCCTGTTTGATTTTATCAGATGACGACTCGATCACTGTTTAGTCACTATTTCATATTCATCCCATTTTATGACAACAGAAACAGTAAAAAAAATAAAATAAAAGCACTGTTTGTTTTATTCATATTATGTTTATTTGTAATGTGTATCTGTTCGAATAACAAAGATAAAATGACAAAATTGAAAGGCTTTGTTTTTATAAAAAAAGGCAAATTAGTTTGTCTGTACAGCTCAGACAGCTTGCAAAATAATAAAATCAATGACAAAGAATCATGATATTATCGTGATATTTTTGGAAATAAAAATTGTAATATGATATTTTTTGCCATATTTCCCACCCCTACCTCTGTCATTTGCAAAATAGTCTTAAAAAAACAACTTGAAAAAGAATCAGGATAAAAATCGTGAATCGTGATTTCCCCAGAAATATTGTGATATGATATTTATTCCATATTGCCCACCCCTAATGACAAACTAAACAAAAGTTTAATTTCTGTTCAAAAGGAAAAGTCTCTGGTGGGCATCATATTGCCTGTCTGATATCATGTGGACTTTTTAACAATGTTTTTGCTACCCTAGGGCCTTGCACATGTAGGTTGCATTGCTGTCTATGCAAAATATCTTAATTTGGGTTCCAAAGGTAAATGAAGGTCTTGAAACAACATTAGGGTGAGTAAATTATGACATAATTATACAATTTGGGGGTGAACTATCCCTTTAATCCACAGGAGAGCTAAAGCACTACATGAAAAGTATGTTACATATTTATAATATGTAGTACCTCAAAAAGTGCCTTTCCATACACAAATGCCAGCATTATCACAGAAAACATACCAATACACAGGCAGCTATCTCCACACAAACATGCAGCCATCCATTAATTGTATTGGACGTGTTACAGTTGGTCAAAGCGTGTAAAAGTAGAAACCAGAGGAATTCACCACATTTTCAGCACGTTCTCCCTTCCAAAATCTCAAAACAAAACCAACCAACCAAAAGGCAAACAAGGACTTTCCATGACACATTAACTATTCATACCCATTTGCATGGCAGTGCTGTCCATGGATGCCAGGATGCAGTCTCTGTTCAATGCTAATGAACGCCTGCAACACGGGGATAAGAGAAGGGGGTGTTGTTCTCTTTGAGAAAGGGCCAACGCTAATATGGATGACTCATTTGTAATGTAGTACAAGATCAATTAGAAATCTGGCATGGGGAAGTCTGCATAGAAAACCTATGCAATGTAAACCCAGGCCCCCCTCTGAAGAATCATAGAAAAGCAAGTCCTCATTTATGAGAATAGGAGTGTTTTGTCAGTAATGGGATTACAGGAGGCTGATATAATGTATGTTGGCAGCTGGTTTCAGCACTCCGCATTCATTCTTGCCAGCACCAGCTTATTTTGTATGGTTTTAAAACAATCAATTTCCAAATTGTTTATGTTTTCGTACAGCGATCTTATGGAGGCAATCTGTTAGTTGGCGATTCTGCTGAGAATACTACAAGGCTGCAGACACAGAGTTTGGTTGATAATATATTTTTATGAAATGCCTAACCTAGTTTTTCACAGGATGTTTGTACACATTTGCAGAGATGCCATGAAATAAAAATAAGTGTTGTGAAGGTTCGTATTGTCAAATCTAATGAGTGCTGCTTATGGAAAAAGATGAGCTGTACTCTGTGGTAAGATCTAGCTTCACACGACCCTTTTTTCCCCTTTGTAAGCAATAATCCGAGGCTGTCGCACTTTGTTTGCAGGTCTACTTCAGCGCTAACTCTGTTTACTTTTGAGGTTCTCTGAGTGTTTTTGCCAGCATCATCTTTGACTGGTGCGAAATTGAACTTGTGTCATACAGCGACAATGACAGCTGTAAGCTTTCCTGCTCACTGTGGCAGAGCTGCAGAATCGGCATGTGTGTTATACAGTATTTACAGCCCGCTCTAAGCCTGGGATTCATTCTGAATGCCAATATGACAAATAAGCTGACTGCACTAGGTCTCATACTGGTGCTTTCTAAAATCACCTTGATCTTACTAGAAATGATCATATAATCATTGTTCCTGATAGTGTCCACCGTCTGTTTGATTATGACATTAACTAAATTTTACTGTACATTTCTGCCATATGGACAACAACTTGAGAGAGTCACCACTAATAAGCTAATACTAAATATAATGTATGAATTTACATTTTCTGTAAAGCTGCATTGCACCGATTTGCATCATGAACTGAACTGAATTTTATTTTGTAAGTCAAAGCATTATGAACATTAATATTACTATCATTGTTCCAAAGTTTTTACATAAATTCTACTGAATGAAGGTCTTATAGGGTTGGAATAACATGAGGATGAGTAATACTTGACATATTTTTTGGTTGATCCATCCCTTTAATGCAACATGTCTAGGTGCAGAGATCTCAATCTTTGTTAAAAAACATTCTGTCAATCTATCAGTTTTATTTTCTTAACAGAACCTGGCTAAAGTTAAATCAAAAAGTCTCTAAATCCCCAATATCTGCTGAAGAAGAGCACATTCATTTTCTCCCATTAGAATAGAAATTCATATAGTACTGCATTTATTTGTTGCTATACATATCCCATTCCTCATGAAAAACAATTGATAAAAATGCTGACAGATATTTTATTTTAATTAACTTAGTTTTGACCAGCTCTCACAATCTCTCCAACTCTCACTATAAGTTATGTGGAAGAAGAGGAAGCCTTGAGCCTAGGAAGCACTGGAAGGACGATAAGGATATCTGGAGTAAAGTGGATTATTCTGTAAATCTTGCCCTCTGAGGACTGCACAGAGAAATGCTGACAACTTTATTTGGACAGTAAATAGAGATGCCAAATAAACACTGTTTTCTATATTTACAGAGCAAGATCAGTTTCATTCCTCAAATACAACTGGACAGGTCTAATGATAATATTAACATATTATGGTATTTCACAAACACATATTGGCTAATATAAATTGTGAAATAAACACTGAATTCATATTTGTACAGTGTCACTATGTCATCGCTTTTCCATTGATCAGTGAATCAGGTCATGACATTCATTTACTTTCCCAGTACATCAGTAATAAAGCTTGTATACTATATCCAGAGTGCATCAGTGATTACAAGGGGTTCTGTTTGCTTTTGACGCAACACAACATGGCACTTGTGTTTGGTGTAAACAAATGTAAGAGACAAAGCCATTGTTGCCAACTATTTTCAGTTGAAAGTACTATAAGTAAAGCCCAGGGCGCAGTTTCACCAGCTGGTCGTATACCCGGTTGTAAGACTGGGCTGTACGTAAACCATGCTGTAAGTCATGCATAGAATTAATACCTGTAGCACCATCTATGCATAGTCCTACATCCAAGACTAAATCTTATGCAAAGTCAAAGGTAGGTATAAAATTGAAAAGTGATGAATTTCTCATACTTCATTTGTTTTTAAGATTCATGTCTGCTAATTATTACTGTGGACATGAATTGTAGTAATGTGTATGATGTTTTCAGGCTATTAAAAAAATATATGATCTGGGATTATTATATATATATATATATAAAAACTTGTTTCATTCATCATCTTGCTTTGTATAATTGCTTGGAAATATTTCACATCCATTCATTAGGGTATTTATTAATAATAAAAATTTTTAAAAATCAACTTTTAAATTTTTTCAGCTTTATTGCAAAATATAAATGTGTATTTTCAGCTACAGAAATACATGAGCAAGGTCAAGGAAACTCATATTTACATCAAGAAGGATTTTCATTGTATATGTCTCCATAGTCAGCAAGAAAAAATAATTTTGTGTTTAGAGCCCACAAACATCAGACCCAAGATAATGACTGTACTGGGAATTGGGCTATTTATACATGTAAAAGTCATCGAAAAAAATTAGAAGCTATTAGAATCAGATGACCTTTTTTATTTGCTCTCTGAGTGCACAGCCTCAACTGAATGTCTTGCTTTTCTTAGTTACTCACTGAACAGAACTGATGCAAAGAGAGGTGCGCCTACTGTACACTGTAAAGCAAAACCTCATGCATCACATTTGTGGATCAGTACTGGTAAATGTACTGGCAAAGTAGCTAAAATACATTCAAAAGGTCACTATTTGTTGCTACTCTTTTCTCATGATGAATATGTATACACCATAGGCACCATCAACTGACTTGCAAATTTAAGGACTTTTCAGTGTTTACGTTTCTATAAAATATGATAAGTGTTTGTAATGCATCTACATTTAGTTGGGGATTAGTTACGTATATCTTGCTATTCTTAAACTCACAATCATATTTATATCCTTTCCATTCTAGAAAGCAAATGCATCTCCCCTGAGATTATGTTTCTGGTCAATTGAATTAAGGAAGTCAAAGAAGGTGAGAGACAATTTCAGAGGGAGGAAGAGGGCAAAGGATTAAACAATAGTATTGGTGCTTGAAGCATGAGAGGTAAATCAAACTTCTCTAACCCTCTCATAACACATCAATGGTTAGAGGGTTCAAGAGTGCACAGCGGCAAGCCAATGAGGCATAGTGGGAATGTGATGGGTTTGTAATGTTCTGTGACGGTTTTTGTCATCACCTGCCACATACTGCACTAGTATATGCTTCAAGACATTACTGTCGGTTTAGACTTGCCATGAACACAATAATAAGCCAAAGCTTTGCCAGTGGGGGTGGGAGGTGCACTGTAGTGTGCACTTTGCGCTCTGCTAGATTTTGTTAAATGCTACCAGGGACACATAATCTTTAGTGGGTTAAAGTTTACTAAAATCCATTCCGTGACTTGTTATTACATTTTCTAATCTTTTTCTGCCAGCCTTTTACCTAAAATTTACCTTAAAATATTATTAATTCACAAAGCATTCATAAATGCCAAGCGTTTAAATAAATCAGTTTTTACATACAGTGTTACACAATGTGTGTGACTGCAAAAACAAAAGTAAAAGTAAAGGTATTAGCAGGAGAGTTGTAAAGTTCAAACTGAGGTTCAACAGCTCCATTGTACTTCATACTAAACTTGCACATTGTAATAGTTTTTTTTTTCTTGACTTTTTAACATGTTTTGCCTAGTAATGTAAGAAACTGTCTTTTCTTTGATACTCTAATACTCTAAATCAGTGGTGTCAAACTCAATTCCTGGAGGGCCGCAGCTCTGCAGAGTTTAGCTCCAACCAGCTCCAAATCACACCT
>JAUCMS010000001.1:23435000-23445388 GCA_032357445.1 Enteromius radiatus
ATCTTTTCAAGGGACAACGCTAAAGATATGAAACTCTTATAGAATGTAAAGTAATCAGTGTACAGCTTGTATAATGGAGTAAAGTTGATGTCCCCTCAAAATAACTCCACACACAGCCATTAATGTCTGAACTGCTAGCAACAAAAGTGAGGGGTGTACTTATATATATATATATATATATATATATATATACTGTATATGAAACACACCAGACTGAGAAACTACCAGAATTCATAGTCGATATTGAAAATATGCAGTGTTGGGGGGCCTCCAGGGCCACCAAGCCCTACTCCATCATACTCCATATAAAGTTGCTTCCTTGCAACATGCTTCTTTTCAGGATGCATATTCTCAACCACTATTGCTCCCAGCATCACAATATCACCTGATATATATATATATATATATATATATATATATACCAAGCTATTTTAAACTGTTTCATAACATCTTAGCTTTATAAATGAAAACCAAATGTATGTGGTTAGGAGAAGGGTTAGTGAATGTAAAAATGCCTTCTTTGTTTTTATTACTACAGTAAGTGCATGCAACAACAACACTGTGCAATCAAATGATACTGGTTTTGTTTTTAAAAGAGTTCAACTGACCACCCAACTAAACCAGCTAAACACCTGCTTTGCCAAACATTTACATTTAAGGACCTGCAAACCAACTTAAAACCTTTTTTTTTTTTTTGTAATATGGTAATGCCAGAGCTATTTCTAAATCTCTGAACTCAAATTAGCAATCAGTCAGTAAATCTATAAAGGTGTGCTGAGTCTGACCTAGTAATGCTCCGAAAAGAAACCTCTGTCATCTTATCCCAATGATCATTACCCAGCTGCCAAGTGAAAATGACTGTGACATTTATGCATTGCCATTATTAAGAATTTGAAAACTAAAACATTATTGCTGGGTTTCAGTGATAATGGCAAGTTACCTTAATGTATTTATATCAGGATTTATGCTTTGTCCAAACCACAAACAGATCAGCTTCCTTTTTCAGCAGCAGACAAATGGAAATGGAGGGCTTTCTCTGACATAAAAGAGCGAGATCTTTTCTCTTATAGTAGACTTGTTGGCTTATTGACAATTCAAGGTACAAAAAAGGTTCAACAACAAACAAAAACGCAGGAACTAGACATGTTTCCTCTAAATGTCAGTTAACTGATGGCTGAAGAAGAGACAAAACAACTCAATGTACCTATACATCCTCTCAAAAAGAAGCTCAGAGGCTCCATCAATATCGGTGTGTGAGAGCAGGTTTCTTATATCTTTTTTTTAAGCCACACAGAGGCGTTAGTTTGGTCAGTGAGATGTTTATCAGGTTGTTATATTGTCTTTATTTTGACAGTAGATCCCAATGCAGTATCTCACCAGCTCTTTGTATCTCTTTCTCAGCTCACCTTCAGTCTTTGACAGGTTCCTGGTTTGAGCGCTCATGGATTAGCGGTGTCCTCAGAAACCGCGGATATGTCTATCTGCTCACTGACATCAGATGTTTTTTTTCTGCCCTGGATCAGTTTACCAATGGGGGGAAAAAAAACAGAGGGATGGCACAAGCAAAATAATCACATCATTACACCAAAGCAGCCTCTCTGAAGAGCAATCGATGGTGTCATTTTGTGCTTTTAGAAAATGTAACGCAGCAGATAGGGAAAACTTATAGCTGGAGAGATCTTAGCACTGATGGTGCTCTCTCCTAAATGGAGGGCTCATTACTTTGAAAGGAACCAGGGTTGTTTTCTCATGGCTCTTGAGAAAGCTTTTTGTACGGATAACATAAGCTTTTACCGAACAATTGGGGTAAATGTACTTTTCTTCTCAGTATTCACTTTCATAATATTGATTGATATCATTATAGATGTACAATAAATCCAAACAGGTATATGGCCTCTCTTCTTTTTCCTGAGAACAAAACTGGTTAGCTGGTTATCTAACTGCACGGTAATCAATAATTGCATCGTATGGTTTTAGTACATATTATTTGTCACAATTTAATACTCAAAAAAACACGAGCCATATTGGTTTAGTGCTCAAATGTTTCTGCATCTGTTCACATGCACATGTTTTATTCCTGTTATGAGTATTAATCATTGAATGAACACATATTTAAGCAATATGCATGGTCAGCTAAGTATTTGAGTCTTGTGCAGATTGTATTTTTCAGGTTAAGAAACACTTAAAAATATAAGATACAATGATATTATACATACACATACACATTTGATAAGCAGTTTTGAAACCAGTTTTGTATATGAGTGCATGCATTTTAGTTTTTTTCAGTAATATATGTACATTTTGGAACAAAAGATAAAACATTTCCATATATGAAGAATGTAAGGCATGATGTAAGACACATGCAACATGCCTTCGGTGATGTTTTTATGATGGTGATTTTTTTTTTTTTTTTTAATAATACTGTAGTATTATTATTCTGTGCAATTCTGATTGAAGTTGTTACTTAATGACATAAATCAAGCGTAGCATTAGTTCTGGAAGGTCACCTGAGTCAAACTCCTTTCGCAGCATTCCTATTTAAAGTGATAGTTCCCCCAAAAATAAAATATTCTGTCATTAATTACTTACCTTCATGTCTTTCCAAACCCATAAGACTTTTATTCATCTTCAGCACACCAAATGAGAATATCTCTCTCGGAATAGCTTTCTGGCCTTCCAGACAGCAATGCAATTACCACATTCAAGACCCAGAAATGTAGTAAGGACATTGTTTAAAAACGTCTGTGACCTTAATTTTTTGAAGCTATCAGAATATTTTTGTCTACAAAAAAAAGAGAAATAATGTCTTTATTCAACAATTTCTTCTCTTTCGTGTCAGACATGGACATGCCTTCACAAGAGTAGCACAACGCATGCGTGTGCATTCCTCTGCTTGTAAACAAGCCGGAGCGCATCCAGGTACTAAATCAGAATGCCAGCTCTTGCATCAGCAGAACCATACGCATGCATCATGGTACTTTTTTTAAACGCACAGTGTAGACTGACATGGAAGAGAATAATTGTTAAAGATTAAATATCCCATATTTTGCACATTTTTGGAGTTTTATTTTAGGTTTTAATGTCCTTAAGAATATATATTTGCCTTATAAACCATCTCAATATATTCCTCTCTCAGGAGCTCTGCCAAAACAGGTCGATTTTGGCCTATCTAATTAATAATTATGCGCCTCTTTTCTGATTGGCCTGTTTTTTTGGAGTGACCCACAACCAGGCCAATCAAATATAACGACGCCACACATTATGTCACAGCGATAGCTGAATGCAAAACAAAGACCGAGGTGGCCCATTCAGACTAGCACTTTCTTAATTTGTGTTAAGATGAACAAGGGTCTTACGGGTTTTTGAACAACTTGAGCGTGAGTAATTTACATTTTGGAAGTATTCCTTTAATTATTTAGCAGCTTTATTGCTTGCTCAGGAGCAAATTACCCTTCTATATTCACAACTTCTATATTGTCACAATCAGGAATTAGCTTTCTGATATTCCTTGTTTACCAAATCAAACTCCTTTCCTCTTGAATTATGTTGTTGCACTAAAATGTCATTAAGAATATTTGCTACATATGGTTCTGTTCTAATGCTAAGGGGGTTATTGCTGGTCTCCCTGCTCGTTCATGACAAGCTGCAGGGATGGGCAGGGAGTTTTTAACAAGAACAGAAACACATAGCCAATCCAAAGGAAAATAATAAGAGACCACTTTAATTTTAGCAATTAACTCCTAAATCAGTATCTCTCTGAGTATGACAAGCATGCCAGTCTTTGTTAAATTTCTACACAAACATACTTCATTCTGTTTATTGAGGTATTTATTTGGTGAGCACCTGAATCCAATCTTATTTAACAGGAAAAGTATAAAAAGCACTGCTGTAATCAACGCTATCCTCTTGCAGTTTGACCAGCTGGATGGTAAAAAATGCTAGAAGTCTTTCAAAAGTAATTAGAAATTTAAAAATAAACACTAAACATGGCAAAAACAGTGAAAAGAAAGGTTTTGAGTCAAGAAAAAAGGGCTCAATCCTAGCTTTACTGGCACAACAATTCAGTGAGCGTCAAGTTACTTCTATTATTAATATTACAAAGACGGCAGTTCACAAAAAAATGAAACAGTCGTGCATTGTTTGTAGTATTGGTGGTGTATTGGTGAGATGAACAGTTTTAAGAATAAAACCCAAAAGAAACAGACTTTTCTGCAGTCTCTTATTTTTTTCCGCGACTGTATGTAGTGGTTCTGACAGCAATCTAAAATATTCAGCTACTTCTTGTTTTTCTTCCCTTTATTCCCTGTAGTTAGCATTTGGATAACTTGGTGTCCCAGCTGCATTAAAAAAAATAAATAAAAAAACTTGCTAGTTATTTTGATTGATGGATAAATGAAATTGTATTGTTTTAATTGAGTTTAAGGTTGGATAAAGTTGTAATTAGCTGCACAAAAACACATAACGCATATCTAATACAGCTGTTCGCTCCTAAGTAATATCTCCATTTCACTCTAGTTTTGCTTTATATGGCCATAATTGAACAATAAAGGAATCAGACTGGTATTTAATTTTAGCCTGTGGCCTCACGGTTTTTAGATAATCTTCATTTTGTTTAGTATAATAGTGACTGTAAATTTTTGGTAGGCTGATCTGAGCTAGGTTATGTTAAAGGTCAACACTGAAACAAAAATTGTGTAAATGTACATTTAGCTTGAGAAGGCATTACCTTTTGTAATGTTAGCTTGTTTAACATTTTATGCTTTTTTCTAAAGCAAACTAAAGCATTTCATTTCATTCATTTCTAGATGAAGATGATTTCTTGGTGTTTTGTTTACATTTGACTGTGATGTATGATAGACTGGAATGCTTTTGAGGTTGGATTTAGAGAAATACAGCTCACACATTCACACAGCCTACCCTTTCTGGAATGCAGCATAAGCAGTGCAACTGCTTCTTTTCATGATGTAATGTGGCCAGGATAACATTTACAATCAATATTCATCATTTATTCTGTATGATGTTTTTGAAGTAATTCAGATATATAAATTTCACTCTCTCTCACCTCTTTTACAAGTAAAGCAGAAGTACTTGAACCCAGTTCAAGTATTAATTTAGTAGACGCACACACATACAGTATATCATAAAATTACAGTTGACCCATTGATGACACATAGACTACTGATGTTCTTGCTATGTTTCTGGAACTAGGAACATTTCAGAGCTCTATTGACATCTTAACATGCTTTTATGAAGGAAAAAAACCTGCTCTTAGGCACATAGAGAATGTAAGAAAAGTTAGTGAAATGACATTTTGATCTAATCCATTCTAATGTAGACTGCAGCATTTATTACTACCTTCTTGTTAATCCAGAACATTCATCTTTTCCCTTCCCGAGGACACGGATGTCAGGTTCATCAGTGTGTGTTGCCTGATTGATACTGCTTAATTAGAGTAATTACAGCTAAACGAATAAAAGGAGAGATAATGCCCCCCCCCCCCCCCCTTCCTTTTCTTCTTCTTCTTCTTGCTAGCATTAAAACACACTATATGACTACTGCATATGGTGTTTGGTTTTTCCAGAATGCTATAGAAAATGTATTAAATTATAGACACAAAGGGCAAAACAGGTTTTTGTTTGTTTGTTTGTTTTCTTGCTTTTTTCATTGTTGTTTTTGTTTTGTTTTTATGAGTGCAGTCCATTTTTGAAAAATAGACTGAATTGAACAGTTGAATTGTTGACTCCGTTGCTGCAAACTTCTGAGTCAAACATTTTTTAAAGTTTTAGATTTTCAATAAAGATTACTTAGTGGTGGAGATGCTGAAGTCATTCAACCACGGTTTATTCAATTTATGACTTAAATTAATGTAATTAAGTTTCAGATTCACAAAGGTTTTGTTTACTTGTGAACAAATTAAATGTGCCAAAGCACATTTCAAAACACAGCAAACACATTTTTTGTAGCAAAGTGCATCTGTGTTCTGCATAAGCATATGCCGATATTTACTCTAGAATAAAAATGCTTTATTGCATGTATTAAATTTCAATTTAAATAATAACTACAATAATGATTTAAAAAATAACAATATAGGCTACATATTTTTATGTAGCCTATTGGAACTTGGAGGTCCAGATACTCTACAGAGTTTTTTTTTTTTTTTTCCTCCATCACCATAAAATCTCTGTTGAATTTCATGAACTGTTGTTCATTTTAATTCGCAGCTGATGCTTGTTACACTTATGGTTCATATCTGTCTAACGTCATCTATCACTCATTGCCTGACCTCACTGGAGTGCTTCTGAGTTCTTCAGTGTTCTTTCATGATGTTGCAGGAAAGCTGTCGCTTATCTGCAGGGTTGAAAAGTTATGGAGCATAAAGTCCTCTGTCTGAAATTGATAAAGCCTGGGGGACTGTGTTTCCCATCAGGGCATAAAGCTTATCGGCACAACCAGCCTGGAGTGATGGCCTGCAATGCTGTGCTCTGAGGACCAAGACCAACCCAGGAAGCCAGTCAAGGGGACATTCTCTCTGGACACTCTTTTTGTTGATGTGACTGAACTGGAGGCTTTTCTTTATGAAATGTATCCAGCAGTGGTTTAGGAAGTTTTCAAAAGAGTTTACTTCCTAAGGGGCAAAACATGTTGCTTCTGTAGAGTTAGCACTTGAAGGTAGTTGAAGTTGGGCTGCATTCGGATTCGGTCTCACAGGAGTGGGTGGTTTCATATTTGCTGCAGGCAGGAGTAGGCGGTCAAAAAAAACATAGCATCGTAATAAGAATGATGGAGTCAACAAATTAAGTTCAAGTTTCTTACAAAACCAAAGCAAGGCAAGTGCTATGATTAAAAACAATTTTCAGTTGTTACTGAAAAAGAAATGGAAAAGAATTGAATTTTGTAATAGTGACAAATGTGAAAAGGTGTAAGTACGGACACAAATCTGTTACCTCTAGGTTAACACACATTTTTTCAGACTTACTTATTAACAGTATGTTTGTGGATGAGGGCAAAAGTGGATACAAACACATGTATAACCCAAATACAAACACATGTATTTCCCAAAACATGTTCAAAAATCCTGCAAATTTGGTGCAGTCCATGAGGAGGAGAATAATAATAACTGTAATACTCACTGCGACTTTTGATACTGACCCCCTGGCCACCAGCCATTGGATATGTACTATGCACCTTGCTGGCCTTTTGAACTGGAAATGAAGTGCTAGTTTCGTCTCGCCAGAGGAGAACTGGCCCCCCAACTGAGCCTGGTTTCTCCCATAGTTTTTTTTTTCCTCCATTTTTTCACAGATGGCTTTGGTTCCCTACCGCTGTCGCCTCTGGCTTGGGAGTTGGGAACACCTAATTTCTAGCGATTATCGTCAATTTGATTACAAAGATCCGATTCAGGATGAGCTGATCTAGACAGCAATGTATCTCCATTCAATAATGAAATGCCGTTTGCTGAAAATTGAGTGTTTAATCTTGTCATTATACATTACTGACACTCTACAGTATTCTCCAATATGATACTGTTCAGTTCTTTGACACAATCTGAATTGTTAAATGTACTATATAAATATAGATGACTTGACTTGACTTACAGAACTACCTTTTTTCTTCATGGCATAGATTCAACAAAATGCTGGAAACATTCCTGAGATTTTTTGACACAGTGTTATTCTGCTGGAAGTAGCCACAAGATGGAACTGACATGGTCAACATGATCTTCTTCTATCAAGGCGGTGCTTATCCACACTACACGTCATGCACAGTAAAACCTAGTATACCTATCAAATTCTACTGTGGGTGGCAGATCTTTTTCCTATTTAGCACCCAAATTCTGGAACAATTTACCTAATACTTGGGAGGCAGGCACACTCTGTCAGTTTAAATCTAGATTAAAGACACATCTATTTACTCTGGCTTACACTTAACACAATAATACATATTTATTAATCAAATCCGTTAAAGGATTGTTAGGCTGCATAATTAGATCAGCCGGAACCGGGAACACTCCCCTTAACACACAATGTAGTCATTACATCGTAAAAAAAGAATTCTATGCTAATATTAGTCTGTCTCTTTCTTATTCTGTTTCTCAGTCCGTATCCAGATCAGATGGTGTACCAACACAAAGAGATGATCTTCATCAGAGACCAGAACACCTGGATGAGCTCTGTGGACAGATCACCGGAAACAAATACACACACACACACATTACACACTCTGACATGTGCTTAATATTGAACTGGAATTTAGGTGCTGGGCGTCCGGACCGAAGACAACTGGCCCCAAATAAGCCTGGTTTCTCCCAAGGTTTTTTTTTTTTGGTTTGAACTGCAGCAGATTGTCTTACCATGTCTACATGTAACCCTCGCGGTTGCCAGTCCGCAAATGTCGCATCTCAGCCCCGTAACACGGTTTGAGGAACCGTGCCCGTCAGTCTCGGTAACGCCGTAGGCGTATTTCTCTGTGTTTAGTCTTGCCATGTTCTGTGTTTACGTTTCTAGTCCATGTGTTCTGTTTGTTTACCTGCTGTCTTCCATGTGCGTTCACTCATTTGTAACTCCGCCCCATTATTAGTGTTCACTCCCTGCCAGCCGTGTGTGTCCAGGTGTTTCGTTTTATCACTTGATTGTATCTTGTACTTAACTGTCTTGCTCAAAGGCCTAGTGTCGATCGTTAACGTAATGTTATGTTTCTTGTCCGCGTGTGGTTCTTCCCGTTTTTCAGTTTTCTTGTTTTATTTTTTCATTAAATGTGTTCATTGAGAATTTCTGCCTCTGAGTCCTCTGTGCCACTGGAAAAGCTTACTGTTAGCTTCACCACAGCAACAGATTCGTGACTCATTAAATTACTGAACATAAATGATATCTGCAATACATTTACAGTATGGTTCCTTTCTGTTTAACCTATAGGGTCCTTGTGACCTATCATGTATATCATACATGTTATTATGATAAAAAGAACAAACTAATTATTAACGAAGAAGATAAATCTAAAGAAAAACTATTTTAGCAAGAGAAATTTAGTTTGGACAGAAACTGTTACTTCACCATTACAAAATAAACCCAAGGTATTTCTCGGTCTGACAGTCTGTCTATTTGACCAGCCAAACGCTTTACTTGACATTCTATTTCACCATTACTGTCCATCACCCCTGACTAGTATGTGTCTGTAGAAGAAAAAAAAAAAAAGAGTTTATGCGTGTGTACATGTGAATGGGACTGTGAAAGCTGAAGGCCCATAGGGCAAACTGTTGTAACGTTTTGAAAATTGAGTTTCTCCTGGCAGTGAGACAGTCAAACCAAGGCTGAATCCAGTTGTCCCTTTCTTATCAGTAGTGTAATGCAAGGAGCAGAGGCGCCTTCCCACACACAAGCAGTCAGAATTAGAGCAAACGAACAGGGAGGGAGAGATTGACACACGCAGTGAGAAAGGGAGGCTTTCATATAGAGGTGTTCAATGGGAGGGAAGGGAAAATGGCAGCTTTCATACAGTTCAGAAAATAAAATGGTCACTGCAATCTCTGCACTATGGGAGGCACTGCTGCCTTGCACTTTATGTATACAGCGTGCTTCTAACAACGGCCTCTGATTGCCTCTACTCCATCAACAACAGAGTGACACAATCTGTACGCTCATAAATCCTGCTCACTATCAGTGATGAAAGGGGGTTATTTCTAATCATGCCTGCGAGAGATGTCTTTAATTTCCCTCTCTCTCTCTCTCTCTCTCTCTCTCATGGTGGTGTTCCCTCCCTCTCTGGTCTCTTGGTATTCCCATCGCTGGCTGACAGAGTGAGTGCCTATAAAACATGTAGAATGCCATCTGTGACTTTTCCCTTTGGGCATGACTTCTAATCAACAGCAGTCACAGAGCTTTGTTCATTTCTTTTGTTCTGTTGATACACACAGCATCACAACATCCAAGCCCTTCAGTTCAGTTCACCACTGATAATTGGATTGCATGAACAGTTTTGTGTGCGGCTATGTTTTTGCAGATTTATAAATATCTTATTCTCTGGTTCACAATATGCAGTATGCCATGTC
Source organism: Enteromius radiatus (assembly GCA_032357445.1). NCBI lineage: Eukaryota > Metazoa > Chordata > Actinopteri > Cypriniformes > Cyprinidae > Enteromius > Enteromius radiatus. The sequence continues at coordinate 23,445,046 of JAUCMS010000001.1, forward strand.
TGTGTCAAGTGAAGTGAGCAGAGTTTTTACCGGTGTGACTGTTCTTTTTGTCTCAGTTTAGAGAGGATGTTTTTGGTTAGCATAAAAATTTGCATGTTCAGATGAAATTAAAAAATACATTTCTTCAATGAGGTCTAAATTACCGGGAGAACCCCTGCTGTTAGCATTAGCCATTCTATTCATCTCAAAGGTAGTTGGTTGGCAGGTGCATCTTTGCTGATGTTTTTGTTGTAGTTTGTTTGTTTGTTTATCTGAGCTATAAATTTTATATATATATATATATATATATTAGTGCTGGGCAACGATTAATCGCGATTAATCGCATCCAAAATAAAAGTTTTTC
>JAUCMS010000001.1:23451624-23467670 GCA_032357445.1 Enteromius radiatus
ATGGCGGATGTAGTACGTCCGAATTCCATTCATACTACCCACATTCATACTATATAGAACCTACTGTTTTAATGGTCGGGTAGTACGTTCAATTTTAAATGTAGTACCTACTTAAGCAGTATGTGATTTCGGACGCAGCATATGACATTCAACAAAACAGTTCAAATCTGAAAAAAAAAAACCTTAAAAGGAAGTTGCCTCAACAAATGCGTATTTATATCAGCTTTATATTTCCACATTGACAGTGCCAGGGTTCACATTCATTGAAACATGCAGTAAGGTACGTAAAAACAATGTTACACAAAAAGCTGGTAAAAATGCAATAGTGTTCTAATATTTTTGGCCACCACTTTAAATATTAATGTTTTGGTAATTAACACTAATTTATTTTTGCTCAAATTAATTTAAATTTTTTATTTTTTTTTTGCTTAATTTTATGTCAGGTAATAGTTTATCAAACGCTTATAATTCTACTACATTTGTATAGCCTATCTAATACAAATAGAATAAAGGGGGAAAATGCCTGCTTCATGTAACAGAATAAATATGGTATTTTTAAGTTTATTCATATGTTTTGGATTTTGAATAGCACATTATTAAAAGTCTAAGAAGAAAGTTGATAGGGACTTGCAAACTAGTAGCCCTATAGGTTTAGATCACATTCCCTAGGTCGGTTACAGACTACAGTGCATAAATAGACTGACACTTAAGTTTTACACATGGGTCGGTGAGTCCATAACAGTAAGTGTGTGAGCCAGCCATGTGTGTGGGTTGCAAATTTTGTCTGCATGGGGTCTTGAGCAGCTGTCCTAAATGTATTTAAAAGAATTTGAAAAGTATTTTAAAAGAATGTGCTTCAGAAATGTTAATACAAATTCCCATTCCTTCCATTTCCAATGGAAATTGTGCCCATAACCTCCATTATATACAATGCATTCCAAGTACAGGCCTAAACAGATAGTTATAACTTATATTGCAGATATTTTGCAGAATCTTTAAAAAACATTGTTTATTAAATAAATAAATACATAAATCTTCACTCTTGTTTAGTAGATGAATGAGCCACACATTTAGCCATGAATAATTTTCCACAGCAGATGTTTACATGTAGTCCATACCACATGACAAAGTAATAACTAAATGAACCTTACAGCCCATAAGTTAAGAGACCAGACAGTTAGACAGACAGATAGACATAGATAGATAGATAGAGAGAGAGATATGCTCCAAAGGATAGGCCTTCTGCATGCCTTCGTTTTTAATTATTTATGAACCATTAGGCTACTGCTTAAACAAAAAGCTCCAATGGAGGACTGTACCTATCCACAACTTTATATTGTATTATTTTGTTTTCATTATTATGTTAAGTATTATTTGCACACATTCACCTAGATGACTGAGAATTATAGTGCCATTTTTGTAGGCTACCTACTACTATGTAAGGGACCGAAAAAAGTGTGCTTTAAAAAAGTTGTATTTAAAAACAGCCTACATCTTAGTAAAATTATATTTAAAAATAGCCTACATCTTGTCTGAAATGTGAAAATTCTCCTGTCAGAAGACTCATGCTACAACGTGTCCTCCTCCCTCGAAATAGTATCCAGTACCCAAGGCGTGGTGATGTCTACGTTGTGTCTACATGTGCTACAAACCACAGGGAAAATACGTGCAGTCAAGCTGTCAGTCAGAAAAGGCTCCGCCTTTTCAGACGTTCGATTGGATAATGCAGATCGCGCGCTGCACATGATTGGTTACCGTCGCTGTCTGTCAGTTTTCAAGCGTTTCTCTGCTTCCTTGCCGCTGAGCGATGTTTTGAAGGGGAAATGGGTTCAGATTTCTTTGATGGGGACGGAAAGGGGAAGTAAATAATTGAAATGTCTGTAATATCTGGCAATATACATTAAGCGACCATCAACCAGCGTCAATGCCGTTTCCTTGCTCCTGAAAAAATCGACTGGATAGCCTCCTGAATTCGTAAGACTGAAGTTTGAATCCTGTCCACTCCTGTCTTTGTTAACGTACAGTAGTCGTACAGGGGACGTCCGTAATAAAGTATAGAATAAATGACAGTACCATAGACATGAAAAGCTAAAAATTTTAATGACTTTATGTTTACTAGTCTTTACTGTTCTATTAAATGTATGGCTGCCAGGCGATGGAAAGCAGAGGGTCACAATCTGGTTTGTGCGAACAAAGGATATGTTAACTTGACAGAAACGGATCAATGTGTATATTATCAATAGCGCGTTTTCCAAAAGCGGAAATACAAGACTTGATACCTAGAAGTGGCCATTAATGTGGCTAGAGTTAGAAAATCACACGGAAGAAGATGGCAGCAACTAAAGGCAAAGCTGGACTAAATAATGAAAGCAGTTCTGGTCGGGATAGCGGCAGAACAGACGCAGGCAGTTCCACTTTATCCGCAGGGGCCGCATCCCTGACCACCAACAGGACCTACACGCTAGATGACCTGGACACCATTGCCACTGTTGGTAAGTTAGACCATATGAATCAAATTAAAATACGTTTTAGTCAACAGATATTTCCTAAAGTGTTTTCATAATATTAATTAAAATGTTAACACCCATGTTTGACCAATTGGCTTTTTACTATGGCATTTCAAGGTTTAGTTTTTGATCCCAAGCTTACCATTTAGAGACTACCCAACTATACAAAGAGATAAGCTAGAGCTGTATAGCAGCATATTAAGTTGCAATGGAATTCCCTCGGGAGGACAACAGTAATGGGCTGTCAAGTACACCTGCACGCTTGCTTTACCAGAGCAAAGACCTAGGCTAAATATAGTTCAAAGTTATGCTGTATTGCTTGTTACCAGTAGAGTTTAGTTACACTTAAGCTTATTTTACATTTATTTAAAGAAACTAACATTTCGACTCATATTTTGAAAGTGAGGTTCAGGTGGGAAGTAGTCGGAAGTAGTAGGTAGTAAAGGTAAACATCATGAACAAACTGCTGAGCAAACTATGATATTTATCAGGACTTTCTCCCTCCATATATCTTTTGAAAGGGTAAATCACATAAACCTTTCACAAATTAATAACTGAACAATAAACATACACTAAGGTCTAATTTTCGTAACACCAGGATTTTTTTATTTATTTATTTTTGTTTTTGAAAAATGTTTTTTTTACTGTTGCATCAGCTGACTGCTTCGCACCCAGGTACAGTACAGTCTATTGAATTTGTTTTCATTCACATTGATAATTATTGCACATTACAGCTCTTATGATGAGCATGTTTTTATGATTTCTGTATTTAAAATCAAATTTATTTTTGGGGGGAACATTTTCACAAATATCAGCATGATACAGTTGATATTTTAATGAAGAAAAGAACCGAAGCCTAAAGCAAAGAAATGAATACTGTATAGCCTATTAATTAACAACACATTAAATTAAAAGGTGGCACTGTGGTGAATGTATTTATAACTTTACTTTAATGGTACACTTTCTACTCATCAAAACATTTTGTATCATGGTTTCCACAAAATTGTTAAGCAGCACAAGTATTTTCAACACTGATAATAATGTTTCTTGAGGAGCCTGGATATTAGAACGCTTTAATGATCACGAGACACTGAGGGCTGTAGTGATGGCTACTAAAACTACATTTTAAAATATATCAAATTAGAAAACAGTTATTTTAATTTGTAGTAATATTTCACAGCAGCGGGGTGCTTTTAAAAAAGTCCACCCACTCAGCAGCTGAAATCCTTTTCAAAATCCAACCCATAACGTTTTTCCCATCAACGTTTTATAGATCAGTGTGTAGAATTTTTGCAATTTACTATTTCTAAGTTATGCTTGTCTTTTAAACGTAAGCCAGTAAGAAAACTCAGTATCATGTATTTTTGTTCTTCCTCTTTCTTGCACCCCTGAAGACCTCACTATCTTAGTTGACTCACACCTCTAACACATTTTAATTAGTTTCATTACACACCTTCTCTTCTACTCCCACATTCGCCAGTAAAATGTAATTTAAATGTGTACGTGCCATGCAAACGGATGGAACAAAGCCCATCTGACAAGGAGTAAATCTCATGTGACTGAATTGTGTCTGTTAATAGAATGCTCAGTTTCTAAACAAGCCCATCTATTTATATTGAACTACATGGCAACAACATGTTACCTCCTTTCTGAGCACCAAGTGCTTCCTGTTTCTCATTAGCACCATGTGATTTCAGGCAAAAGCTGACAGGTTTATTATTGCTCAAGCCAACAAACATCATGACTAAGAGGACAATCTACATTATTCTAGTCTGCACTAGCTCCACCAGTGATGCTTAGCTATATATGACACGTACATCTTACATCTTATCAACACTGCTAATATTAGGCTAGTCCTGCCATTCTTTTTATGGCCTCCTGTCTAAGTTATTAGCAGTTGTGGTGATATCTACTTTTAGCTGGACTGTAAGAAACTGAAAGGACAGCTCATTGTTTAAGGGCCTCAGGGTGAGGAGGAGAGCAGTTAATGTCTGGGAAAAAACAGAACGGGTCGGAATGTGTACACCAGCATTTTGCACATGTGTCAGCTTGTTTTGGTTTTATTTTACTGGTATTAGTTATACTGTGTGTAGCATGGCAATACGATAATACGTTAATGATCGCCCTTTTTTTAAGCCTTTTCAGTCCCCAAAATGCCATTGTCATCTGAACGTACAGGCAAAACACAAAAAGCTACAAAGGTTCCCATTTTTGGCTGAAAACATTGTTGTGTAAATGAACCCTTAATCTCACTGTTAGTCACAAATTTCTGATAATAATTTTGCAACATGCTTTATGTCATACTTTAATCCCACCTCACATTTACCTTTTTATTTATGTTTTATTCTAAAGCATTAACTGTATTCCAAACTGTGCACTGTAAATAGTATGCTGAAACTACAGCTGTATACCTCAACCTTGTGAGGTTTCAGTTTCTTGAGAATGAGCCTGTCATGCAGGATTCCTGTTGGAAGCCTAGCAAGCCAGTGCTGCTTGCAACAGTGAGGGTTAGCCGGTTCTGTACTGCGCCAATTGAAGCATTTCTTACTTTTCTCACTGTAAATCAGAAGGTGAGAGAACCAAAAAAAAATCGAGACAAGTAGATTCATCTTTTTTAAGTAGGCTGTACACAATGTATACATATACATAACTAATAAAAAATATATTGAATCAGCCTAATATTTAAAGTTTGGCTACGCTTTCATCAAACATAAATAAACTCTAAAAACGGTAATGGTTTAAATAGTGTATATTTTGAGTTAAACTAATAATTTGCATTAGATAAGAGAGATCTTTATTAGTTTGTCTAACCCATCCATTATCAGTGTGTGTTTGTTGAGCAAACTGAAAAGGTTATATATGGTTACTTTTACGCCAAAACAAGTTCATACTCATTGACATGACATTAAAGAGAATTTACCAAAGAGGACACTACTAATAGTAATGGCAGCTTACACAACACAGCTGTTACAACAAAATATGTATTCTGATAACAACTAGTTATTCCATCATGAGTCCCAATACTTTGAAAAAAAACACATTCATCAAGTTCATCATCACTGATCAAACAGCACCCAGGACCATCACCACCAAACTTAATATTTATAGTAATAAACATATTTGTAATATTTGCATTTGTTAGTTAGTCTAGTTTTAATGTTGCCTGAAAAAATGGGAGTTTGATCTTTTTTCTAGAGTGTGTTTTATTTAAAGGAATAGGTCACCCAAAAATGGAAACTACCCCATATTTTACTCACCCCAAAGCCCTCAGTTTATGACTTTCTTCTTTCAGATAAACATAGTAGGAGTTTTTTTTGTTTATTTTTATTTTTTTATTCTGGCTCTTCCAAGCTTGGTAAAGCGGGTGGATAGTGGCCATTGTTGTGAAGCTTTGTAAATGAGATATATCCACAAGCACTGCGACGTAAATACTAACCTAGATGCCTTAAGGGGGTTTTCAAATGTCCTCTGAAGCGTGAAATAATGAGAAAAATATTTCTAGTTTTAAAAATTGTAACGTGAATAACTGACTGAGCACCGAGTTTCTTCTTGGCTGACCTATGACTAAGAAGCCGGAACTTGGCGCTCAGTCAGTACTTGACCATATATATTGGATTTACAGCGCTTCAAAATAATGGGCACTATTACCAAGCTGGAAGATAGCCAGGATAATTATTTTTAAAACTCTAACTGTTTGATTGAAAAAAGAAGGTCATTCAGGATACACCCAGGATTCCTTTTGGGTGAGTAAAATATGGGGTAATTTTAATTTTTAGGTGAACTATTCCCTGAACATGCTTCTGCAGAAATGCAGTAAACCTAAGGGTTTAATTGATATATCTTCGTCATCATATGTACTCGGAATACACCACACATCCTTGATTATCGCATAATTATCGGAGAAGCCTCACAGTTTTTTTTTTTTGGACCAGACACGTAAGTGCTATTTCCAAGAAACAATGATCTTTGTAATATCAGTGATTTACAGTACAAGGAAATTGCTTTGTGGTCTATGGGTTCTGGAGAGCATTCTGAAGAGTAATCTCCTGTATAAAAATGGATCTGAAGTGTATACTATAGCATTAGGCCCAGCATAAATAATCCAATTTGCAGAGCTTTGGATGGTAGAGATTTATGGCCTATGACGAATGATTTAAGCTTCTATCCGAATGCTCTTATCGTTAAATTGTCATTAAAATAATGAGGAAATAATTGTCAGAACTCACTTTTTTCTTGGGTTTTGCTTAGATTTGATTCATGACAGAAGAGAGACTGAATGTGGATAATACAGCACAATTGTTCTTATGTATGTCTAACTAAGGGCAAATGCAGCTAAAACATTTTAGGCATTTGATGTCACAGCAAGGCTGAATGCAGCTCAGTGAAGGTTATCCCTACCCAGCAGTATAAAGATAGATGCAATGGAAGACTATTACTAAAACACAGGTTTCCTAGTAAAAGACTGAAAGTGTGTTTTACTGAGACATACTTTTTAAACAAAATGTTACAGCCTTTAAAAAAAAAAAGACCAGTTTTAGAAAATAGCTTAACAAGAAGTTTGAGTTGAGTTTTATTAGACATACAAAAAGTGAATCACATTTATTTGCTAAGGATAACACAATAAAGTAACAAGCCTTAATTCCATTCTGGTACCCCTTATAGAAAACTATTTTTGTGACAACAAAAAACAACAGCAACAAAAACATTTCAAACACACCACAGAGATGATCTTCATATAACTATAAAAATACAGTAATACAAGTGAGTCACATTTAACACAGCCTATCTATAAGCATTCTCTTCACTCTATTACTAAAGCCCATAATCCGTCATAACCTAAATGTCCAAAGTGAACTTAGTCCAACCCTTTGCACCAGCATATGCAAATGCTCTTTGACCATACACAGTCTTAAACTTAAATAAATTAAGATCCATGCTCTGTCTAGTAAAAAGACCGTGTCTTAATTTTACCTGAGAAAAATAAAAATGTAAATAATCTGGCACTCTGTTATTAATCATTCTCTCTTTTTTTTTTAATTCAGAAGTGCCAATCTTTTTTTAATAATTACCCAGCCAAGTTGGTGGAAAATGTATATTTTCCACATGACTAAAACTTTTTAATCTTAAAACTAATCTCACTAATTTGTTTTGCGACTTTGCCATCCACATATACTGGGTAAATCATTCATAGTGCTACACACATACTCAAAATAACATTGAACAATTCCAATAACAAGCAAAGTTTTAGAACTGCTAAAAAAGTGCATATTGCCAGTGTATTTAATTGTAACATTAAATTTCCACAACACTTTCCAAGCAATATTTACTTCACTTTATTAGCTAGAACTATCAACTTTCAAAAGCTTAAATCAGTTTCCTTACTCAAATAACAAATTGAACCTAATATAATGGATTATGATTTGCCTAAATGTAGTACAAGCTTATTTTCAGTCAATTTCTCCTGAATTTGATCAGTCTCCATATCTGCAATTAAAAGAGCAGCAGCATCATCAGCATATAAAAATGTATTTCCCTTACATGCAGCCGGAATATATATATATATTTTTTTTATAATAAAAACAAAATATGGGGACCAAGTACACTACCCTTTCTGCACTCTCCCTGTTAGATAGAAAGTTAAATAAAAATAAATAAATAAAAGCCCAAATAACTTACTGTATCTAATAATATTAAATCAGTATCAGAAGCTTTCTGTAGATCCAGCAGAACCATTCCACACTAATGATACCATTAATGACTCAATTAATGATTCTAAATAATTTTCCAGAATAGATCTGGGCCATTACAGCTTGTTCCTGCTAAAAACATCTGTTTTGATTTTGATTCTCATGTTTATCACACTGAAATCATGCGCTTTAAACCATATTAGTTAAACTTTTGATATATATGGTTTTCAGAGCACACACATCTAATGGACACAAACAGAAAGTGACTGCCAAAGGCATGTGAGTACTATGTTCTCATTCACACACTGGTTTTACATAAAAAAAAAAAAAACACATACACAGTTATGTTACAAAAACAGTCTGTGAAGGTAAGCTATATATAAATAAATGCAAATAAATAACACGTTTATATAAGATCTGTGTGGGAGCAGCAATATAAGTTAGAGTAAAAAAAAATCTATAAATCCACTGCTCTCTTGTCTCGTCTGAAGCTCTGCTAGCATGTTTTACTCAAACTTTCTCATTGGCATTTGAACTGGTTGTCATTCTCAATGTCGTTGTCGCTTGCGAGATTGGGTGGAAACGTAACTGTAATTTTATAATAAGATCCCTTTGTAACGTCACAAGCGGAGTGAGATCAGATGCGCTCGTTTATCAGAGGCTTTCAGAAAAAGACTTACTAAAAGAAAGTTCACATTTTCTTGGTTGGTAGATGCTACGGGGACTTGATTTTTGCACTTAAACATGGACAATTTAGATTGGTCTGAAGCTTAGATTTGTAGCTTTGTAATCAAGCGACTTTATTAATAGCCTAACTTCAGCATTCTCCATCTTGTAATTGTATTTATTATTTAGAATTAATGGAAATTAATGGAATTAATGGAAATTGTTCATTTGTGAAGATCTTAATGAACCAAGAATTTATGGTAAATATCATGAACTTTTGTTGGTCACAGAACCATAAATCGCGATATATCACGCAGCCTTAATTTTCATAATAACAAATGAATTTTATAATCCAATCCTAATTGACATATCCTATATTTTCTGCATCATTCTGTGAAAAAAGCCACATCAGATGTTGACTGATGGAAACATCACTTGTTTGATAGAAACTGATGGAGTCTTGAAGTCATCAAGGGAGGAGGGGATAATTAATTCATGTGATTGATTTGCTTTACCTGTCAGTCATGCAGCCATTCATTCTTGGTCATTCAAAGCAGCAAGGGTTCCCAGACCTTCTACTGTCAGTTTGAAGGTCTGGCTATGTTAGACTTTGTAGCTCACTCACAGTCACAAATTATTTGATCATGACACAAAAGTATTTTTGTTTCTGAGAGATTTTTGTAAGTATCTATTCCATTTTTTTTTTATCTGGCCTTTGTTGTAATTTAAAGCTGTACTTCTGTACACAATAATATACATCAATAAATCCATCTCTTAAACTTAACAAGATAGAACAAACATCTCTCCACCACAAGCAGGCTTTAGATTTATTAAGTAAATATTTTTTTTTAAATTTACTGTTGCTTTGGAATGTATACATCTTTTGTTGATTTCTATTTTTATTTAAATTGTTTTTTTTACGATGCTGTGATTATTGCTCTTACAATGTTTCCATGTCTGTTTGAAATTTTTATTTTACGTGTTTAACTCTTAAGAAATAGTAGTAATACATTTTCCACAGTCTGTATTTATTTTAATTTAATTCATTTTATGAAATTATCTGTGCCATTTTTTTGGTATTCAAGGTATTCAAATATTGGTGAAAAGATTAAAGAGAGAGAGACAGTTTTGATAGAATAGATAGTTTCTGTTTATATGAATCCCAAACAGCCCTAGTAACTTTGTTAAGAACTGGAAAAAGCCAGTTATAATGTCACCTTGAGTATCATTGAAGTTTCTGTCTTGTTGATACTGTAGGTCTTTTATTTCCCGAATATTCAGTCTCCTCAACTGACTGGTATGTACAGTAAGACCTAACATAAACATATGTTAGGTCCTTCACCCACACACACACAGTCCCTATTGATTATTAGAATTAGACTATTGGATTATTTCAGGTCTGCACCACTCCTTTCAATCCGATCAAAATTTCAGATCTTTCCGATCGAGCTTCTTCCGCTCAATTGACATTTACATGAAGCTTTTCAGTCCTATTGAGCCATCAGCCCAATGACTAACTAACATAGCTATTGTGGAGTATTCTATAGAGACTTTGATTTCTTCACTTTAAGGTCACAATAACAACTCCTTTGATGTTTCGAATGTGTTGCCAGCTGGATAAGACTTCCTTGTAAGAGGCAGGAAACATGATCTAATAATGTGTCATCAAGTGTCTTGCTTCACGTGTTACCAGTCCCGTCCCCTCCCCTCTGACAGCTAAGGCATTTGTTTCTTCCGTGCTTGTGTAACCATGTCAACTCAGTGGTCTCTGAACAAAGATTCCTTGTGTGAGGTAAATGTGTTAAATGCCAACATTCCATGTCAGTTATTCCATCAGTATCGTAGCTCGTAACTCATCACAATGCAGCTACAACAAAATGTAGGTCATCTAATACTACTAGAGCTTAGTTTGGTGTTCAGTATGGCATTAATCACTTTGCTTCTGTTTCTTGACTTGTTTCTAGAAATCTTTTTGTTGGAAAAAGAGTCATGAGTCTCATTATTGGATTGTTATTTTTTATGTTACCATAGGTATTCAGAAATTTCATTAATTAGTACTTTTAGAAAAAGCTATTTTTTGAGATATTTAAAGGGATAGTTCACCCATAAATTTAAAAAAGTGTTATTTACTCTCCCTCATGTCATTCAGATTTTTTTTTTGCTGAAAAGTATTAAGTAAGATTAATTCAAAGTGTTAAACAATAAAGGTAAAATATCTTACTGACCCCAAACTTTTGAGGTATAAATCAAAAACCACAACTTTCCTTATTTTTTTTTTTAAACACACAACTTTCTTTATTATTATTTTTTTTTTACGATAACATCCATCAAATTGTCAAAGGGTATTTGTTCTGTCTCAGGTGTCTGGGTAAAAAGTCTTTCTCAAACCAAAGCTAGGTTAAACAAATAAAACACAAGCTTCTCTGCTGTATCTCCTTGATCTACTTCATGGCCTTTAAACCCAAACAACTGCCACTCCACGACTGTGGTTTTCCACCTCCTGAATCGAGTGCTACACATACACGCCTCACGTACACATTTCTGGGCATGTCTGTTCTTTTTTTTCCCATGATGCTGTAAGGTTGTTTGATTCATCATCAAGAGTTAGTTAAGCATTAAGTGAGAGGCTTGGGTCTAAGAGCATAAAATATAATGTATTGTCCAAATAGCCTGTCAAGTTGTCTCCTGTAGGTATTGACCTCTCAGGCTTGTAACAGCACTCCGGTGAGACTGAGCAGCCTGTAATTTGGTGGGTGGTTCAAGGTGCCCTGCTCTCTCAGCTTGAGAGCTCTCTCTGTTACCACTGATCGTGTGTGTAACGTAAGATGTGTTTGTCCCCGTACAGTAGAAATCAAAGACTTCTTTGAGATGTTTTGTCTTTGAGAGTTTTACTCTCCCAGCTCTGAGTGCCATTCATCTGTGGACAACAAATCTCTGTGGAGAGACCAAACACAAACATGCTTCTATACTCTCAGATGGTATTTAAGAAGTAGGTTGAAATGCCCGTCACAAAAGAATTTATAGATTTGATGGTTTCCTTTGGATACTGGGAAGATACAAGGTGTCTTGTCCATATATTTTGGGTTCACTGTGAATAAAGAAAATATGTCAATATTGATGTCTACATTGTAGCCATTCTCCTTATGTCAATATATCATTTTGTTACAGGTACAGGAACCTTTGGAAGGGTTTTTCTAGTGAAGGATAAAAAGACAAGAGGTTTTTTTGCTCTGAAGGCGATGAAAATCCCAGATGTAATACGTCTGAAACAGGAGCAACATGTGCATAATGAGAAAGAGGTTCTGACGGAGGTGAACCATCCTTTCCTTGTTAGACTGTAAGTGAACACTACACAACATTAACATATATGCTACAACATAAAGGAGAACACTGTTTAAATTTATCTCATAAAAATGCAATATCCCAGATGATCTATAAACATTTCAGCATGCTTAACCAAAATATCCAAATCAAATGTTGTTTGACCTTTGACAGTCACAATGCAGTCAATTTTAAACTTTCATTTTGTATTTATCTTTAAAAGTATCATTAAATATTTTTAGCTGTAGATACTAATCTATAATATACCAATGGTTCTCAACTAGGGAGTGTCAAGAAATAAAGGTTTCATTTTTTACTTTACTTTTTTTTGAAAAACCTGAATATATGAGTTAGACTAATTTTGAAAGTATGATTTCGAGATGTGAAGAAGTCTAAAAGACTAATACAAATTTATAACTCCATGGGCATTCTTATAACAAGTATACATTTTTGTAATTATACAAAGCTTCAAAATATGTTATTAGGTATAAACTATTTTTAAGTAGTAGTTCTCTAGAATCTAGAAAAGTCATGGGGCCTTTGAATATATTCATGATGTGGGACCTTGGAGTCAAAAGAGAACTATTATGATTATTGACATTATGACATGACCTCTGTACTGTAATTATTGTTGATTTTTTTCAATATTTTTTATATAATGTAAGTCTTTTAATGTATAGCCCATTTGTTACAAGCATATAGCAAGTGTACATATGTATATGTATTCTATGACCAAATCACATGTAACACATAATGTGGAACTTTTTCAGGTTCTGGACGCACCATGATGATCGTTTTCTGTACATGTTGATGGAATATGTAAATGGCGGTGAACTCTTCAGCTATTTGCGCAGCCGTGGACGTTTCAGCAACAGCACAGGAATGTTTTATACAGCTGAAATTGTCTGCGCCATTGAATACCTTCACTCCAAAGAAATCGTCTACAGAGACCTGAAACCAGAGAATATACTGCTGGACAGTGAGGGGCACATTCGACTGACAGATTTCGGGTTCGCTAAAAAGCTTTCAGAAAGGTATGCTGGCAATTTATTATTTACAAGAAGAACAGAGTAGTTTTCAAAAAGTTGTGCACACACACACATACACAGTCTCTTATGGTAACCAAAGCTGCATTTATTTGATAAAAAAAAAAAAAAAAAATTGTTGTAGTTGTTTTTTGGTTTGTTTTCCACAGCCTTTACTCAAGTCTTCAGTGTCACATGTGGATTGACCTTTTTTGTTTGTTTGTTTTTTGACACAGCGAATAATCATCCAAACACTGTTTTTTTATTTATTCATTTATTTTTATTTTTTATTGTTCATTCATTGTCTATAAGCTTAAATCTGTTTCAAGAGTTTGTGATTCCTTATGATAAACCATTAAAGCATATTTGGCACGGCGAACACCCAGCCCTAGTTGATTGAACCCTAGCGAGGGCTGAGCTTGGTGTCTGGCTCGAACTCCGCTCGCCCCCCTGGAAGAAAGAGGCAGAGAAGGGGTGGAGGAGGGATGCATAACGAGATATGGAAGGGAAGGAAACAAGCTTATTTAAGGGGAAGGTTTATGGATTTGATTGGACGAGATGATAATAAGATTGATTAGGAAAAGCATTTCCAGCCATGGCTAATCATGCGTCTGCGCTCCTCTCGAAACTTATTTATCAACGGCACTTAATTTTGCATGCATTAACTGAGGTCCAACTCTGTGCTTAGGTACTCCACAAATAACCCAAAAACAAAAGCAAATACAGCGGGACATTAGAGCTGCAGGGAGTTAGAAGTAGATTCTCATATTTGGTGTCTAAAAATGCCATTGGTGCATTCCTACCTAAAACAGTCAACATATGATGAAATTTAACTGCAGATATCACACTGTTTTTGTTTGTTGTTGGTCTTCTCGGCTGATGTATTATTACATTGAAATATAGTCATTTTCCCTTAATACACTCCTAGATAGATCTGTTGATGTTGTGAAATCTTTTGAAGTTATTTTTAAGTACATAAACCACGGAGATAGAGATAGCTGAGCCGCAGTTATCTGAAATGTGCACCCTTGAAGATTAAAGTTGATTTTAAGATTGGATTAGGCATGCTGCAGATTTTTACCTTCATTCCACTGCATTTTAGCATTCCTAGTGTTCTCATTGTCAAATTAAATGTAAACCATTAGACCTGCTTTGAAAATCTGTAGGTGATCAAATGCAGTTGCACAGTCATGGAGTTTTACAGAATCTTAACTGTGATGTTAGTGAATATATAAAGCAGCAACAAACCACCACATCACTCTTTATCCTTCAGAATATCCAACTGAATGTCTTCATTCACTCATACTGCGTGACTCCCCTACAAAAGACATATACGATTGCTTCTGTGCGTGTTATTAAAGCTGTCCTAATATGAGTGCCTTTAAAAAAAAAAAGAAAGAAAAAAAAAAGCTTAGTTTGGCCCCCTAGAGCATCCATCAACCCACCGTTATTAATTCTGAATGAGTGCAACCAATGGACCATGAACCAATTTAAGAGTAACCTTGCTGAAATTGAAAATCCCTCTGGTTGCGCCCCCTGATAGTATCATTCAAATACAATAAAAGAACAAGAGATTGTGTGTGTGTGTGTTTGTATGTATGTGTATATCCACCTGCAGTGCTGAGTATTGCGGCGGTTTCTCAGAGCTAGTCTTGACCCCTCTGATGTATAAGCGTGGGTCGTGATTCTGTTTCTCTGTGCATGAGGAAGGACCCCAGAATGTCGGGGGTCTGACTCTGATGTGCAAGTGACCCACATATAAACTCCGGTCCAATGGAGAAGACAACTGTCCCTGCAAGCAACAGCTTTGGCATTTCCAGTCTGAGTGGATAATGTTTGCACAGACTGTCATGTGGCAACAATGCCACCTGGTGGCTATATTTGCGTTTGGTTTCATGTTTAGAAATATTTGCTGTTTACTTTGATCAGTGGTTATTTGAAGCACCTGTATTGTTAAATGAGGAAAGAATGAGGACAGGATGAGTTAATCCAAGATCATACATCTTTTTTTTTTTCTTCTTGTATTATTCTTGTAGGTGACATTTTTCATCTTATCGTCTTGTCAGAATGTCTGCTCAAGATGAGGGCTTATTATTTTGTCAAGAGTTACTGCTGAAATTCAAGGCTTTTATTGTGGTCATGTTTGTGGCCAAAGGAGGGAACTTGTCAAACTCTAATTGCACAGCTGCTTCAAGTGGCCAATCAAAAAGAAAAATAAATAAATAAAAGGAATTCAGAGAAAAGTCACCTTCATCACAACAGTTTTGATATCCTAAAAGTATTTTTTGTAAATTTTTGAGGTTTTGAAATGTTTACACGCTTGTTACAGCAATGACATACACTAGTCAGCCATCACAGCAAAGAGTAACGGTGAAATAAAACAAAGACAAGCCTACCTTTTTAAGTCAGATACTGTATACAAATACAGCCATGCAGACAAACATATTGTTAAGTGAGTCATCAGATGCGCTTATATTAATAACTGGATCTGATCTTGATGACCGGATCAGTTTCTTCGCTGCTCCTATTATTATGCAGTCTGATATAATTAGAGCAAACATAAATCATCAGAGCCAATCGAAAATCACATCACACCAAACCTCTCTCACAGTCTCTCACATTGGAATGCTGTTGTGAGCTGACACTGAGAGGCTTCAGTTACACAAGGGAGACTAATCCTCTCTATTATAGAGAGAAGAACTAAAACCAGACAGCTGAGCCCAGAAAGATAAAGAAAGAGACTGCAATAGAGAGCAAGAAAAGAAGGGATATAAATACTATGAGAGACATGCACAGAAGCTATTCCAGGACCTCTTTCGTGTAAGTTTGCTGTCACCTTG
>JAUCMS010000001.1:23472692-23550173 GCA_032357445.1 Enteromius radiatus
ACCGATTTGCCTGTGATTTCGGGCATTTGTCAGCGATTTCTCAAAACCTGTCGGCGAGTCAAAATCAGGGCTAAAATCGTGCAGTCTGAACGAGCCATAAGAGGACAGCATTTCGCTAAGATTTGTAAGGATCAAAAGTCTTTGGGAAGGGGCAAGGAAACTTTACACGCATAATAACTTTCATTAATAAGTCATAAACAAACTAATATAATGTGAAATTGATTAGTAGTTTGTGCAATAAAAAAAAATTTCTTAGTGTTTTTGTCTTGGTTTATTTTTGAATCAAAATGCATTTACTTGATAAGTAAAATGATTTAAAATATTGTCTTGTTTTTTTTTAAAAAAAACATTTTTTTGACGTAATTCAAAGGCAAAACAAGTTTTTTGTTTTTTTGTCGGATTGGCAGATTATTTGCAAAATCTCTCAAAAATGCAATGAAAGTTATGTATTATTTTTTATATTAAAAAGTCTTAATATCTCATTTTGCTTCCCAAGTAAATGCATCTAGGTTTAAGGATGTTTAGATAGTAGCCTACTTGTAATAAATAAAAAAAAAAAAACAAGGAAAAAAATACTTAATTCATCTCAGTTTTTCAGTATATACTGTAGTCTATGTGCAAATATTAATATGAAATTATTTACATAAAAAAAAAAGTTCAGGTCAGGTCACTTAATATGGTAAGACCTATATTAACCAGGCTAATAAAAAAAAAAAATATATATATATATATATATATATATATATATATATATAAATGTACTCACCTTCAGGCCATTAACATTTTGCGAAGTAAAAATCTGCATATTTGTAAGAAACAACTGTTACTTTAGTAACTCTAAAAGTCCTTAATCCATAGTGAAAAAACTAATATGCATAGATCAAACACCATTTACAAGTAAAAACAGTCCAAATCAGTTATAAACAAATATGTTGATAGATTTTAATGCAAGAGGACAAAAAGGGATGGACACTGTAGTATTGTTATGAATTACAGACTCATGATTTGGCCAATAGTAATGGTTTTGAGTTTACAAGCTTCATCCGCACGTGAAATTCGCTTCACAACAAACACGAATTTGCGTCATGGGAGGGGCTTCTGCCAGGCGGTTCCACTCCCTCTAGTGGTTAAACATGAGGTAAAATTTGTTTGGGGTGTATCTAACAGACAGACTTTGGTTTAATGAATCTAGTAATTATTTCCTTTTTATTCCTGTTTCAATTAAAGTAAGAAGATGTATCGTACAGCTCCTCCACATACAGCGACAATGATTATGCCCTCCATAGTTTCGGAATTCTGCCTCCGCTTGCTAGTAATCACGTCACTACTAGAGCAAGCTCCTGATTGGTTAACACTTAATTTGCGCAAATCGCGCCACAGGATGTCTAATCGCGTCTTTGCATTGACTTAACATGTAAATCACTCGCGCTTAATGCTTCATTCGCGTCTGGTGTGAGCGCACCCTAACACTTTTTGCTTCACAAGATTTCAACTGATGGATTGGACTCAAGGTGAATTAATTGGGGATTATTGTGATTCAATATTTGGACTCTCATTCTTACGGCACCCATTCACTGCTAAGGATCCATTGGTGAACATTTCTCCAAATCTATTGTCATGAGAAAAACAAACTCATCTACATCTTAAATGGCCTGATGGTGAGGCAAATTGTAATTTTTGGGTAAACTGTCTCTTTAAATAATGTTACTGCGGTCATTCTGGGTAATACTCTTTTAAGCCATCTCACATTTGTCCTACCTGTTGTGCAGCTCTGCAGTAATGGCTTGTTCAGTGTCAATCACTGCAGGGTCTTTCACTCTATATTTTGCTGCTGATGTACTTCTCATCTTCTCATCTTCACTGTTGACACTTGAGTTCTGTCATTGTCAGCGAGCTGTGCCCTCATGAGACTTCAGGTGGTCGCCTAGTAACAGGCTCATTAGCATCTCTCACCTCATCTATCCCTCATATTCAGCGGCTCTTTTCAGTGCCAGCTGGATGCAAGCATTAAACACAATCTCATTGAGAGTGCATGGATGTTTGATGGCATGTTGGTCGAGGCTGTAATGGAGGGGTAGTGGATTAAACAGCATGAGCTGGAGAATCACTCCATTAGAGAACACACATTACATGGACAAGAAGCATTATACTGAGACACCGTAAACAGTAGTCATTTAGAGGCCTAAATGGCACATTCAGCCCCTGCAGGCCTCCTCCGGTGGAACAGACCAGGGTTGCATCTGTGAAATGTATACCTAAAAGTGATGCTATATACAGAAGAAAGGTCTAAACAATTATTTGTTGTTATTGAATTTATGAGTCTGTATTAAATTTGCAATTATAGTAAGTCAAATATTAATATATGAATAATTGCAGAATTCAGATAAAGATAGAGAACACGAGTAAATATCTTTAAAGCTTTTCCTGCTCCGTGCCATTCTGACACATTAATTGGTCGTTTTTCAATTGTATTTTTTCCCCTAAGGTATCCACCATTTTTTGATGATAATCCCTTTGGCATCTACCAGAAGATCCTGTCTGGAAAGCTGGAGTTTCCAAGGCATCTGGATTTCTATGTAAAGTAAGTTTGATAAAGAAAACACAACTGAATGACACATGGCATATTTATAGCATACATAAAACACAATGTCTAGTGAAATCATGTCAGCATCAACATGAAATATTGTTTGATCTCAAACTTATATGTTTGGGGGGAAAAGTGCAAATCTGTTTATTGCTAGCTAAAAGTAATAAAAGGTTTTTTTGGTTTGTTTATTTTTTTATGAGTTTTTTTTTTTTTTGTATTCTGGTGGGAGAACGTGACTTTTGAGTTTTGTTTTTATATAAAAAAAAAAAAAAATATATATATATATATATATATATATATATATGTATATTAGGTGAAAAAATATGTAACTAAAACTACTAAAGATTAAATGAAAATGAGAAATGTACCAAAATACTCAAACAAAATTGCTTAAATTTAAATAAAAAGAAACTAAATAGTAGGGCTGGGTATCAAGTTCGATGCTTTTTTTGTACCGAATTGCCTCGATACAACAGAGTATCAAAAAACGTCTCGTTATTCGGTACACAATTTCGATACCTAAAGGGGTTAATCTCATCAACGTCAGTGAGTCAATGAGACTGCAGCACTAGCCAGTGTGTTTGACCAAAAGTGTGTACTGACCTGCGCGTGACACTTCCGGTGATATTAACGTCTTGCGTCTCACTAAATGAGGACATAAATACTGTAGGCTACATAAATAACATCTCCAGAACTGCTCTGAGGGTTACTTCAAGAGGATTTGACCATTTAATGTGAGTAAATCTATCGTCATATCATGTACACACTGAACTGTAAAGGTATTCATGGCAAGCCGTCAAAATAAAATTTCAGTTTTGACATGGCAGAAATATATTACTATTGTTCAGTAGAACGTACATAATAGGCTACTACAAAAAATATTAAAATACTATTTCTTTAGTGTTTTAAACTAAAATAAAATCCCCTTTATTTTCCAACAATAACACAAAATCTTAATTAATTATGAATTATTAATTTTATGCCTTAAAAAAATGTAATACACACAATTTTCAGAGGGGAAAAATTATAAGGCTATTGTAAGAATAAGTAATGATGCCCTAGTCTAAAGGTAGCATAATGTGTAAACTAAAAAATATTTGAACTTTATTAAAATTAATTTGGACGGATTCATTGTGTTGGATATTTTGAGTACTGATTTGAGTCCGTATAAAATGTATTTTGAGATAATGTAATTTTGTTAAAACTGATTTCATAAAACTGGTATCAAAACAGGTATCAAACTCAAGGTATCGGTATCGGTAATGAAATTTTTTGAACATACCCAGCCCTAATGAATGGAAATAATAAAGAATTTCTAATAAAAATGACAAAAGAATAACACTAAAATAACTTAAAAATGTAACAATAAAAGAGCATTTAAATGCATATTAATAAATACAATTGTATTATGTAAATAAATTTAAAATAACAAAAAAGTTTTTTTAATAAAATCTGTATCATCCTTCCTCCAAAATACAATAAAAATAAGGAAATAGATGTCCGTGAATGTCAATAATATCTATTTAAATGCCTCTGCAACAAAAACATCTTAAATACATTGAAATCATTTGTTAATATGGTACTCTACTCGACATTTTAATTTGCTGCGTCTCTATAACCAAAAAGGGGTCTTTGGCATGAAGAAAGTTTAAAACCCCTGTTTTAGTGAGTTCATAGTTAAAAGAGAGATGTTCTCACAGTTATACATGCATTTAAATGTGCACACAGCTTCAAACTAACTCGTGTTCTCTAATGAACTCATCTAAACACGTCAGCTAAGCACACTGGAGTGGAGGTGTCCTCCAGATTGTCTATTTACTGTACTCTATTACTCACCATGCTTTTGAACTAAAGAACTCAGGATTCAGCAAATGACCCACTCTCCCCTCTTGATGTTCAAAACAAGGAATCCATTAGTTTATCCCTCTTAATAAAACATAGCAATATCCTCTCTTAGTTCTAACATCTAAAAAGTCATCGCAGCTGTACAAACACATACACTAAATGACATCACAGCTACATTTCCTAATATGGCTTTTGTCCACTAGGGGCTAAATTAGCATTTGCTGCTTCAAACAGTCTGCACTCCAGCATGAGGAATCTCTCGGAAATAGAGACAGACAGTCACCTCAGGCAAAGCGAATCCGTGTTTCCTTTCAACTGGCATGTTTACTCTAGTTACAATTATGAAAGTAGCCAAAACTTCAACTTATGTCAGTAGGGATTTACCAAGCTTGATAAGATAATGGTAACCTGAAGTCAAACACACATGATCAGTGGCGAATGAATAACATCTGCAAGGGAGGCCAGAGTGAATGGTAAGGTCGTCTGTAGCACGATCGCTCCAAGCGTCTCTGGTGTTAGGTTGAGTGAGAACATCAACGGCGTAGCAGTAAACATGCTAATGCACTCATGTTCGCAGCTTGAAGTCTGTTGGGTAATAGATACAAATTGATTTTAAAACCTAATACTTAAGGGTTATGTGAAAAGCTTAATGCTGGTAGGTTTGTATGTGTGTAGTAGAAAATGTTTTTATGTTAATAGGCTGCACTATGAATAATTGGTTACACTTTATTTTAAGGCGTCCTTGTTACAGCGTAATTATACATTTAAGTACTAAGTAATGTTAATTAACTACATGTACTATTTGGTTGTTATTAGGATTGGAATTTGGTTTAGGGTCAATAGCATGTATTTATGCATCATTTATTGTTGTTGTTATTATAACAGTAAGTAGATGTAATGTGTAACAAGTACACATTAAAATAAAGTATAATAATCTCTTTTAGAAAGCAGGAAAAAAAGCATACTGCAGAAGATATTGGTGTGTGCGATTTAATTCGGTTTCATATTTGTTGTAACATTTTTGGTAAGGGAACTACAATGAAAAAGGCTTCTATAATATTTATTAATGTTAGTTAACAGTTAAGGTAAGTTACTTAAAGATTTTAGACTTATCATCATCCAGCACATAATTATGGATAGCTATTAAGTTTGTTACTTTTTAAGGATTTGTTTTAACATACTTGTATACTTATTGAAAAGAGAAGATTTAAGATATTTAAAATATATAAAGTTGTGATGGCTAAACTCACTTGCAGCATACAAACTAAAATACTTGCGTCATTTAATTTTAACAAAGCCGTAGATATTTGTAGTATCAGTAATTTATTTGTTACTAACCATAACCATCATATTTATTTGAAACCCGTCTTTATGAAATTGAGCATCTTCATTTTATTGCTTGTATTAAAGTAATTTAATGTATAAATCAAGTGTGTTTCAGCATGGATCTCATCTTGACTTTGTTTATCTAGGGACCTAATCAAGAAGTTTCTGGTGATTGATCGGGCAAGAAGGCTTGGAAACATGAAGGTAAGCATGATCCTGGTGACAGATATTTTCTATGGTTCTTCTTATATGGTTGAGTATTTCAGCAGGAGTCAACATCTGGGATGTTTCCTTTGAGAACGCTGTATGGCTATATGGCTTTTTTATAGTCATATCAAATTCAAGGCCATCTATGAATCATCGAAAAGAATAAACTCTGTTTCTAGGCCAGCTTTGCATCTTAATAAAGTTGCACATGGCGAATAATAAGACCTTGATTGAGTCTTTCTCCCAAAGGCCACAGTATGCCACATATGTTTCCAGTTACGATAAGAAGGCTTTGTATCTGCCTAGAGGGGATGAGATGAGGCTCTGGAGAAACTCCCTGGACATTCAGAGAGCGATTCTGACACTGGGCAACTCTCCCACTATACCTCCTTCCAACACCCATCAGACGAGGTGGATACAGGGGAAAGAACTACAGACAGAGTTCTGGTGCAAAATATATCTGCATTTCCAGCTATAGTAATTCAAACAGTTGTGGTTTAATGGCATTTACTTGACTAAATTGTCCTTTCAGAGGAAATAATTTGGTAACTGGCACCAGCTGAAGTGGCAGCATGCGCCAGGCCTGTGATGCGTAATGTGATGGTGATGTCATGGGAAGTTTGCGAATGGTTGCGTCTGTGCGTCATTTTCCCATTAGCTCCAGTTAATGCTGGTATTATAATTCTCCACACGTGAGGAATGAGCTCTGCTGAAATATATATCTCGCTGTTCTGTTTGTTCGAGGTCTGTTCCTTTTTGTCATCAGATCAGATTCAGAGTAAGAGACAAAGATGGAAAACCTTTTTCAAAAGAAATGTCACTTTGGGTGGACTTTTTTCAGACTGGATGTTTCTGTTGTTAATTTAGCACTTTCTTTCTTTTGCTTTTTCTCCTCTGACTACATATAATGCGTGTTTAAGACCCAGCAGCCTAATCGCAGCTGTGTTTGCTCTGTTTCCACAGCAAGGCCAGATCCTGCTGGCAGCACTCATTCACAAGTACTGATATCTGTTATTCTACTTGAGTGAATGTGGATCTGTCATGCTCCCACAGTGCAATGCATGGCCCAAATTTGGAGGTTTCTAGAAGTCCTCAGTAGGTTAAGATAGTTGTCCCACTTTTCTTTTCCCTCTCTAAGAAACTAAAAAAGACAGTACAGTACAGTGACTGAAAAGACTGAAGTGTCATGTAGAAATTGAAATGAGACTTTTATTCCTACAGTGGTGGTTTGTCTCAAAATGTAAGACTTCTACCTCTATATTCATTTAGTTCTATTAATCATGTTATATAATCATGTTGTGTATTATTTTTGTCATCTTCCAGAATGGAGCTGATGATGTAAAGAAGCACAGATGGTTTAAGTCAGTAGACTGGGATTCTGTGCCCTGTAGAAAACTTAAGGTAAGCATCAGATAGAGCTTTAGAGTATGTCCTGTTATTATATATTCAATTTATGTTACTGTTCATTTTTGTAAGATTTCTGCGTCATTATTGGCTACATAAACTGTGACAGTGCCTTATTAAAAAGTAATCATCGTTTACTTTATTTACTGGTAGAATTATATAGCCAGCATACTTCCCATGGTTTACTAGAAATATTGCAGTTTCCCAGAAATACTTGGTAGCAGATAGTGGAAAGTATACACACCCATTCAGTTTGGGGTCAGTCGATTGAAAACACAGTAAAACACTAGGGTTACCCTTTTTATTAGTACTTATAAAGCATATATTCTGCATGATCATGTTTAACCCAATACCTAAACTTAAAAACTACCTTACTATTATTAAACAGCAAATTAGGTGTTTACTGAGGTAAAAGTCATAGTTAACGGTTTATTAATAGTGTGAATTGGACCTTAAAATAAAGTGTGATTGTGATTTACAAGATGACTGTTTGTTGTATTAAAGTGCCCCTATTATGGATAATGAAAGGTTCATATTTTGGGAGTCCTCAACAACAGGTTGACATGCATGCAAGGTCATATTGTTTTACAATATGCATTTATTTATTTTTTTTCCCTTACTTGCTCAATGACTCCCAATCAATCCAAACCCCTTCTTGTGATCAATTTATTACATCATGCCTGTAATGTCTGGTAAAGCATTATATATGCTAATATTTCTTGTTGATGTCAACATGAAATAGCTTGGGATTCGTTTTGATTCAGAGTCAGCGCTTTCTTTTGAGAGATAATACCTTTATACGCAGTGCACTTTCAGATTTAAAACTTTGCACTTATAGCTGTATCACACACTGCATAAAAGATCATTTTCAAAAATCTATAATAGCAGCACTGTATTCCTGTGCTAGAAAAGTCTTATTTTCAGCAGCCATTACTCCAGTCTTTAGTTTTACAGGATCCTTCAGAAAACATTCTAATATGTTAATTTCGTAGTATTATACATGTTGAGGAGGAAAAACTGTAATGCATTTAGAAACTGTGATACATTTTTAAAGATTTTTTTTTGATGAATACTTCCACTTTTGATCTGTTTAGTGAAAACATGAATTTATTTCCTGACTGCACACTTTTGAATGATAATGTGTATTTTACTGTATCTAAAGCGTTTTAATGAGTTTTTCTCATTGCTGTGACAGCCACCCATAGTTCCCAAGGTATCTCACGAGGGTGACACGTCTAATTTTGACACCTATCCAGAGGATGAGTGGAAGAAGGACACACCAGTACCAGCTAAGGATCTGGAAATTTTCAAGAACTTCTGATTTTTATTTTTATTTTATTTTTAATGAATAAAAAGACAGGACTGGTAGAAGATAATGATTAAGAGCTGAAATTTTCACCTAATCCTTCAGGGGACATTAAAAGGTCATGGTTACATTATTATAGGCATGTCCTGCACTCTTGAGAAACAGACTTCTTCTGACCATCACCATTGTCAATATAATCATGGTCAAACATTTACAGAGGAAACCGTTCATCACTTCAGCATCATCTAGTGGGTGATGAGCTACTTGATTCAACACCCTCTAAATCTCTTATATTATGCAAAAGTAATGTTTGTAAAGATTTGAAATAAGCAATATCAAGGTTCTGTTCAATGTTCTTTTTGCTGGATCAAAACGGTGTCTTTGCTTATGCCTAAACATGTATGGTCATGGTTGTGATTGCTAATCCTTCTCTCCCACATGGTATTGCTATAGAAATTTCGTAACATTAGGCCTGTTTCACACTACACTCTCGAGCAGCAACATTATGCTTTTATACTTGCAGCATTTTTCAAGTGTAACAACCTAGTCAGTCTATACACAAAAAAAATCACATAGTCAACGTAAATGGAGTTTTAACATGGTAATAAAAAAAATAATTAAGACTACAAAATGTATAGTAATTTACACGTGGCTGTAGGCCATATTTGCATCCAAAATATCATTAATCTACAAAACTCAAACTCCAAACTTTAACAATGACTTTTATTCACTCATATTTACCTAACAGAAAGTGCTGCTGTGTGTGTGTGTGTGTGTGTTTTGATAGGTAACTCCTGTTTGTTGTTGTTTAGGTTTTTTTTTAATACTGTAACATTTTGATGCATGTAAACCCATAATAAGAAAAAATAATTTGGCAGATTAATTATTACGTTAACTCATAATTATGAGGGGGAAGGTTATGAGTTAAAAAGTTAACCCTGAAATGCATTTGGTCTTTAGCAACCCAGACCTATACATCCAGCACGGATGGATCTGCGATAGCAAAAAACTCTTCTAATATTTTAAGGTCAGTTACACAAAGAATAAAATGAAGCATTTTTTTTTTACCTTTCGAAACTTAAAAGGGTTAATTTGAGCAGATGATTTTCACACCTCCACAGTACATTGAGCATCTGTCTCAACCATATTCTCAAAACTATCGTTTTCAATTACTTCAAAATCAATATTTTGATAACAGGCAGTTTATTCACCACATCCGGCATCAAATGGCTGTGACAATTATTTTATTGCATACAGTAATTGCTCTGTTCGATTTCTGCTGATAATAATATTCTTTTGTTTTACATCATCATTGTGTATCAAACAGTGCCACCTCAAAGAACATATTGAGTCATCAGATACGTTAATATCGTTGCACAGGAAAAAACAAATACACATACATACCTCAGATCTCTAGTGACCCTATACACTTTTTACCAAAAAAAAAAATCAGAAAACAGGCATTCTTTTTTATTAGATTTTAGATATTTTTTCTTGTTATATTGTTTATAGTGAGTAGATTCAGGAGTACAAAAAAAATTGTCTAACTTTCAAAAATGAAGGAAGGAGAATGATGTCTCGGGTCTCTAAAGACCTGAAGTATGCATTTAAGGGTTACATTTTGTGACAATTTCAGCTTTCAGACTTTATATTTCAATTTTGACTTTGACATAAATTACAATATTTATGACAGAATTTTGCGATAATTTGATTTGTCATCATTTTTAATAAAGTTCCCTCCCTTAGTCGAAATTACAACTTTAAAATAAAATATGAAGTTATTATTATAATTGGAAATTGAGATTAAAATTAAAATGTTAAAATAAGTATGACTGCCCTGCCTTCCCTGCCGTCTTTTCCATTCGTCAGTGTTACGACTATTGTGCAGCATCTCACGTTGACCACAAAAGCGCAGTTTGTGACCCCAAAAATCCAAAGAGCTTTTAAACACATTCCTGCCAGGATGTCAGACTAAGAATAGCAGGTAAAGTAGAGGCACAATAGCACTAACCATGACCTCACAAACCTGTAAGTAACTAATAAATTAGCATTAATGCTTGTATTATGAGATGCCTGATCACATACTTTGGCTGTCGTGCTTAATAGTGTTCTATATGCGTTTACTAATTGGTTAAGTGCAGAAACAATTTACTAGCCAGGTGTTTTCTAAAGTTGCCTATCATAGTTATGGGGGTGAATTTAGCAAACACAGTTTACATTGCTTCGTAATGCTACTTAATATATGTTGGGCATTTAAAAGCCTTGCGTAATGGGAAGAGAATTGACTACGGTGTGAAATGCTTTAGAAATGTAGCTACTGTATGTACGTTCAAAACCATTCTTCCTGTTTCTGGACTTCCATAGTTTTTCTTAACTGCTTGTGTCTGAAGCAGTGACCTATCATTGTAAAGTGTCTACTGAATATCATTTATTTGATATCATTTCTTGAAATGACTGTTCGTTTTAAATTGCGAATGCCGTTTTATACTAAGGAAAGCAACTTGCAGATTTCATATGGACTTGACTGTTAAAATCTTGTGGATTGCTTTTTCTTCTTTTACTGATTGTTTGTCGTTGTTTCCTGTGTGAATAATTTTGCTGTCAATTTTTAGTGTTTTCTTGTTTACATTTGTTTGAGAGAGAGAGAAAAGAATAAGTTATATTGTTTGCAACAGCAAAAACTAAAATGAAGTTCTATGAACTTAAAAATTGACACAAACCCAGCATAGGATTTTATACTGGTTTTTAATCACACTTTTACTTTTTTTAGTTTATCAGTACTTTTATCATTTTATTGCCTTCTGAACATTTATGGTGTATTTTGGATGGTACAAGTGCAATGTTACCTGCAACCAAGCTGTTCTAAAAACTTGAGAAAAGCTGCAAATCCTATATCCATGAAAATAAACTGAACTTTTCATGTGAGCAAAACTATTTGACTAATGGTCTGTTTCAATATACTCTGACTAAACTTGTTGAAGTCTTATTGAGGTGGGTTGGACTCTCAAGCCATACACTCAGGAACCTTTTAAACTACAAGCTTAGTGGAAATTATTAGTCCCATTTACTGTAAGACGTATAATATTCTCATTTTCCTATATACCCACAATGAAATGCCTGCCACAGTTTCATATGCTAGTATTTCCCTCAATTGGTCCCTTTATAGTTTATTTTCCTTAAGTATTCATGTAAATGTACATTAACAGAACAAATTAGCATCACTCCTTTCCTGCAAAAGCAGATGAATGATCTCATCCATTAAGGTGCCTTGAGACTGTTGCATTTTTAAGAGGTTATTTCACTCTCTAACCCCTGTGGTTAGACTTCACCCATAGAGAAATGTTCAAACATAACTTTCTTTCTTCCCTCTGCTCCTTGTAAAATCTGACTACAGTTTAAACATTTTTAAGACATTTAGTCCTTTCAGACACACCGCTGGGACAGACTAATTTGACTTAATAGTTCCCTTACGGTTTTCAAAATGCCTGTACGATGGATCTGTCCCAAATGGTTTTAATGTATGGTATGTGTACCCACCGCACTTTGGCAACTCCGCGTAATATATTTCTACAGGAAAGCAGAAAAACACATTTCCGTTTAACAACACGGTTATGGTGTATTCGTCTTTATGTACGCTCATCTGTTTGTATTTGGGTTGCTTAAATCCAACAAATTTTGGATTCATCGCCATTGGAAAGCTGCGATGTGAAAAATTGCAGCTGCTGTTTTAATTCTTGGTACTCTCAGCGCAGCTCTTACCTGATGACACTTTTTGGCTGAGTCAGTGGCGTTGAATGATGTTCTTTAATCTCTTTTTGTCCCGTAGAAGACAGATTTTGTTCATTTCTTGCATCAGAGTTACTTTGCTGTGTTGGAAATAAACCTGATGTGAATTTGCAGCTTGGAGCAAGGTACCTTAAAGTTGCTGAGTGCGGTGGAGTCTGCTTCTATAAACCCAGCAAACCCACCATTACTCCATCGTTCACCTACATGGCTCTCACTTAACCCCTCACCTCCTGGACTAAACGGGTCAAAACGACTCCATTTAGAAATAAAACTATGGGACGACACCTTGTAATGACTGGTAACCACAGAGATCAGTGCAATTAAACAGCTTTAAGCTCTGATCTCATCAAAGAGTCCTGTCATCAGACCACCACCACACCCCCCAAATGAGATATTATCATAAAGGAAACTACACCCATCTACCAGCTACACCTTCACACACTATCACACATGAACGGCCTCTCAAGTTGTATTTACAACTAAGAAGCTCTGAATTTTTTTTTGGATTCCTGAGTTTCAGAGTTGGGGAGACTTTAAACTAAGCAAGTCAGTTTACTGTAGTGAATGTTAACACCATTTTCCGTTAAAAAGAGGAAATGTATGCTTTTTTTCCCGTTCATTTACATTTGTTTTGGGGGCAAATTTTTGAAAATGTTACTGTTATTGTTTCAGTGTAAACTAAAACTATGCAAATTTGTAAAATGGCCACATCATGTGTATTTACTGCATACTGGCTCTACACAAAATCATAGTCACAGCGCCAACTAGTGGCCAGGCATGCATCATACAGCATTTTTAGTTGTTTTTGCGAATCTAGTTTTGACGACATTGCAAATGCACTGTTGATGCATTGTTGTGTAAATGTACCATAGACTGCTTATTCATTTTTCTAACATAAACATTGCTTTCTCCTGCTATGCAGTCATGTATATTTACATTATTTTACACAGCAAAAACTTTAATTTATTTTACACAGACTTCTACATAGCGCATTCATTGTATACAGTAGTGCAAGTGATGTTTATATGGTTGGCAATGAATGGGGGGTTACATTGGATCTGTTGAAATCTGTTGGATATTGACTAAATATCCTAAATACATTTTGGTTTTAATAAGATTTCCACAAGCAATGGGGCAAAACCGTGTGACCTTCATGATTCTCTCCACACATCATATATGTTCATCAAGTACTTTCCCCAAATGTACCCAGTCTAAACCCAATCACAAGTACTGTACTTTTAACTTATTGTAGTAAAATGTTTGATCATTTAATGCATTAAATTTAAAGACCCAACATTTTTATAGTAACAGTAGAAGTGTTTTACATTGAGTACACATCATAAAGCTGTTAGTGGACTACACCAGGCAATGTCCTTCTTTTGTGTCTGTAAATGTGATCAAGCTGCCTTCAGATACTTGACTTGGTTTGCATTTGGCTCTGATTTGAACATTTTCTGTATAGAATTATCATATGCAAGTCTTTCACTGATACACACCTGTTAGTACTTAGGAAGGGAAGCTCACCGTCTGAGAGTTTGTGTCTCGGTCAATAGAAAAACAATGATGGTTTATCCCAAATCTGGCTCACATTCAGTCTCCTGGAGAAGCTTTGC
Organism: Enteromius radiatus; assembly: GCA_032357445.1. Classification (NCBI taxonomy): domain Eukaryota; kingdom Metazoa; phylum Chordata; class Actinopteri; order Cypriniformes; family Cyprinidae; genus Enteromius; species Enteromius radiatus. The sequence goes on from JAUCMS010000001.1 coordinate 23,486,767, forward strand.
ATTGTTAAGATCCATCATTATCAGAGTCGTGCAACTCTTTATTATCCCTTATATTTAATTGTGTTAATAATAAATAAATAATAGCACATTAAATTGTACCCAAAATATATAATAATAAAAAATGCAATGATTTTCTCTGTTTCTGATGTCTGTATAATGACCATTTGTATATTTGTACTATTTTCTCTTGGATGCGCAGCGATATCAGACAACCTGGAAGTAAGAACAAGTTGAAACAGCTAGTTCCAAGCAAGCTATTTACTAAGTTAAAACTAAACATCCTTTTAGGTTTTAAAGGGATAGTTTACTATTCCATTAAGTGCACTCACCGTGAGCAGCTTCTTGGTAATTAAAGGAGCTGTAAGCAATTTCAAGCATGTTTCCTAGTTGCACCATTTTGCTAACTTCCATTACCAAACTCCCCCCTCTCTCCAAAGACATGTCAGCAAACCTTACAGCAACTTTAACGCTAGTGTTTATTCCTTTTCTCAAGTTTTAATTCAGTCAGATGTGCATTGATCTCACAGCAATTCATACATATTCACTCGTACAAGATATTTGCTTAATCCTAAGTTTCCAATTCGTATGATTTTTTTTTTTTTTTTTTTTTTTTTTTTTTACAAGTGACCTACACCCTGCCCCTAAACCTACCCGTCAGGGTTTAAATTCTTACAAACAGCCACCTCGTAAAATATTGGTTGAGAGACTGTGTTGGTATTGCAAGAGCTTTAATTAAAAAAAGCTAAACTAAGAACATCAATGAAATGCGATAAAGCAGACGAAAAGCAAATCATCAGTAGATAGTTAAACAGCTTACTTCATTTCAAGCATGGTTGGGAACATACTTCTTAGAGATTTGTTTCAAGTAAACACAGAAAGCAGGCAGCTGGATACTTTAGCAGGAATAACTCAACGTGCATCTGTTTCTAAGTTATGCACTAATTGCATTTCTCTGCTCATAATTTCCATATCCCTGTGCCCTTTAGCCGATAATCTAATATAAACGATTTTGCAGACTTGGAGAAGGTTATAGATCAAAAGAGAATCCACACACAGGTCTATAAATAAAGCCATCTTGGTCTAGCCCATTTATGTTAAAAAAAATCCATTTTATAACAATTCCAACTATTATTAGAGGAATAGTTCACCAAGAAATTATAATTTATTTTATTCCTAAAACGTTTTTTTAATCATGCATTGAAAGACAGTGGGATCTAGATGTAGATTATTCCACAGAGTCATGCAGGTTTGGAACATTGATTGCAAAATGTGCATTTTTTGGATAAACTGAAGGTGTCAATCGAAGCATGTGGATACCCTGCAGTTTTAGGGACAGTTAAGGTCAGCCATAAAGACCATATCTAGGTCAGCCTAGAGTCCCCATTTTACCACCGGCAATGCTGTAATATTTCTTGATTAACCAGCTGTTGAGTGCAACAGCAGCTGAATTCAGAGCAGGCCTCTCTGGTGATGGTCATTGCACAAATATGCTTACTCAGTTCTAAATGTCCATTTGCAGAGCCTCTGGGGAAGGAGTGAACTGTAGCTCTCATGATTACAGTCTAACGGTCTGATTAGAGGGAACGACGTTGCACGGAAATGAGAATGAAATTAGAGGGGATCTTCTTGCATGGAGAAGTAGATCTAATTGAAATAATATTACATTTGATCTGTGTCTTATCCAAGTGGCGGATAAGAACAATAGAGAAGCCTTTTACATGAAACATATTTATGATTAATGGCTGTAACTGTCAGACTGCATCAGACTATCATCACGATTTGGACTGATCCAAAACACTCGACGCTTCTATTTAATTAGCTCTAATGCTTTTCTTGGGGCCTTATGTGTACCAGATTCCTTCACTGTTCATCCAGGGTTGTCTTGAGTGAATTTGATCTGACTTTACTCAGACTTTTACAGAAAAACAGACACACATGTATGACACAAATAAATCATTTTAACGGTTGTTTTTCACTAAGTCTTCAAATAATGGCAAAGCTCTTTGTAAATGATTTGCTTGGTGGTCAGTCTGCATCATCAGATTGGTTTTTATTCATAATGGGGAACTTTCTGATTTGTTATGTCTCGTCTTTGTTCTTGTTTGTGAATAATGGCGTCAAATTTTTTGCTCGTGAAAACAAGTTTAAGCTCTATACACACAAATATAATCAAAGATGTCTCTCGACATTGCGCCTGGCTATTATTTAATGCAATGCGTGCCACGTTTTTAAGATATCAAGATGTCAGTGAAAAACAATTCAGTTTGTAAAATGTCTTGCAGACCTGTATTCTGTTCCATTACACATCCTGTGTAAGTGTGGTTTAATGAGGATTGTTGCCTTTTGTAGCTGCATATGAATGTAGCAGTTCAAGCTTGAATTGCTCCAATGGAAAGAAAATATTTTATAAAATCTAGTTTATTTTATTATAATTGTAATAAATTACATATATACACTGTATATGTAACCCAGCTGGAAAAATTTTGTGGTACAGTTGTATCTGCTGTGTTTGCATGCTTGAACACTTGAGGTTCTGACATTTGTCATAGCTTTGTTTGTTTCTTTGCTCCAGCAAGCACCGCTTTGTTTGGACATTTTAATTCTCCACTTGCACTCATTATGTTTAGACTGGTGAATCACTGCATGCTGATCCATACATACCATCACCATGAACTATTCCGCTGACTCAGATTATAACATTGGCTTTGTCAAAACAAAACACACAGAGAACCTCTGAAGAAAAATACAAAAACTCAGTGGAAACGAGAATGGAAGTAGCAGTTGACAGGAATGTGTTTGTAGATATACAGTCATGGCCAAAAATATTGGCACCCTAAATATAATCAAAGAAGGCTGTGAAAATTAATCTGCATTGTTAATCCTTTTGATCTTTTATTTTCACTGTGAGAAGGAGAGTTTGAGGGCCAAGACTTTGAGAGTTTGAGACTCTCCAAGGACCGGTCCACAGCTGGAGAATTGCAAAAAAAAAAAAAAGTTAAATCTTGGGGTCAGAAAACCGTTTAAAGATTTTCACTCATTGTTTGGAAGGGTTTAAAGAACACTTTCCTAGCTAATTCAAAAAAACAACATATTCAGTTATCAGACAAGACTGGAACTTTAAATGGGACTGACTTCTATCGTCAGATGAAACAAAAAAAAAAAAAAAGTTTTTTAGCAGCAAACTCTCTGTTTGGTGAACACAGGGATAAAAAGTGCCCCAAAGACAGGGGAACTGTCTAATACTGTCTACAATGAAATATTCTGCTGTACTTTTTGGTGTTGTGGGTCAATATTTCTGCTGGAAGTCATGGACATCTTGTTTAGACACATGACATCATGGATTCTATTAAATACCAACAGATAAAAAATCAATATGTCACTGACTTAGAAATTTTATAATGGGTCATGTTTGAATCTTTCAACTGTACAATAATCCAAACGCAAACCCCAATAACAACACAAAAATGGTTCGCTGATTAACTGTTTTAAGATTAATTTAATTATGTAGCTTTCTTTGATCGTATTTACCAAGTGTGCTAATATTGTTGACATATTAATGACTCTGTGTGTGTGTGTGTGTGTGTGTGTGTGTGTATGTATATATACAGGTGCTGGTCATATAATTAGAATATCTTCAAAAAGATTATTTATTTCACTAATTCCATTCAAGAAGTGAAATTTGTATAATATATACATTCATTCCACACAGACTGATATATTTCAAGTGTTTATTTCTTTTAATTTTTACAACCCCAAATAAGAAAATGTTGGGACAGAGTGGAAAATGTGAATTAAAAAAAGAAAATATCAAGTTGTAAATTTTCCTCAAATTTTTTTTTCATTGCAGACAGTATGTATTTTTTTTTTTTTTGGTCAATATCATTTGATTTGTAAATAAACATCCATTCTTGCCATTCAGGCTTGCAACACATTTTAAAAAAAAGTTAGGACAGGGCAATTGAGGGGTAGTAATGAGGTATAATAACTAAATAATGAAATTATTTCAAACTGGTGATGTTAACAGTTCTGAATCATGATTACAATAATCATGATTCAGTACAAAAGCAGCATTGAGGAAAGGCCTACTCCTTTAGGAGCAAAGATGGGCAGGGGATCACCAGTTTGCCACCAATTGTGGTGGCAAAAAATCTTTGAAATGATGAAGAAAAACGTTTCTGAAAGAAAGATAGGAAGAGATTTGGGCATTTCTCCCTCTATTGTGCATAACATAGTGAAAAGAATCAGGGAATCTCTCAGACAGCACTGCATTAAAAACCGTCATTCATCAATAAATGATATAACTGCGTGGGCTCAGGACGACTTCAGGAAGTCGCTCTCAAGCACTACAGTATGTACTTACATTAGGAAATGCCAGCTAAAACTGTACTGTGCCAAAAGGAAGCCCTACATAAATAGTGTCCAGAAGCGCCGTCGACTTCTCTGGGCTCGGAGGCATCTGGGATGGTCCATTGTGCAGTGGAAACGTGTATTGTGGTCAGACGAATCAGTTTTTCACATCTTTTTTGGAAGAATTGGACGTTGTGTGCTGCGGACCAAAGAGGAAAAGGACCATCCAGACTGTTACCAGGTACATGTCAGTGCCTTCGGCAAAGGTAACTTGAACTTCTGCGATGGCACCATCACTTTTAAGAAGTATATCTCTGTTTTGGAGGAACAAATGCTGCCTTCAAGACGACGTCTTTTCCATGCTTATTTCAGCAAGACAATGCCAAACCACATACTGCACGCATAACCAAGGCATGGCTGAGTACGAAGAGGGTGCGGATGCTTGACTTGCCTGCCTGCAGCCCTGATTTGTCTCCTATAGAGAATGTTTGGCGCATTTTGAAAGTGTGTCAATGAAAACCCGTACTGTTGCGCACCTGAAATGTTGTTTGCAGGAACTTAGTCACTTGATTTTTTCAATGCCTACACGTCTTTTAAGTGTTGTTAAAAGACAGGGGAACTATACAAAATGGTAAATGCTGTACTGTCCCAACTTTTTTTGAAATGTTTTGCAAGCCTGAATGGCAAGAATGGATATTCATTTATAAATCAAATTAAGTTGACAGAAAAAAAAACTTTATTTTGTGATTTTTTTTTAATTATTTTGTGTTCATACTGTCTGCAATGAAATAAAATGAGGAAAATTTCTAACTTTATTTTTTTACACATTCAGACTTGCTTTTTACAATTAAATAGACAACCAATTAATGAGATCAAGTCTTGCTCTGTGCTGTTGCAAACTCCTACTTCGTTCCAACTATAAGAAACAGCTAAATATTTAAAATTAATTTTAGTATTTGTGAAGTAATCTGACATCTGTGTCAAGTACTGGCCTGGTCAGGCTCTACATTATGAACTCGTATGGATGTAGCCATGGCAGGCCTCTGATTTGATGTCATTATAGTCTGTGTTCCTTCAAGAAGTGCTTGTTGATATTGGTATCAATCATGCATTTTCCATGTGATCTCAACATGGAAAATGACTGAGTAGGCAACATGTTTCATATTTGAATATTTTATGCAAATAGAGAATGAAATGAATTCTACAGTATAAAGTGTGATACAATATAATTTGATTTGATCATGGTGAATTCAGTGTCCCACATCCCAGCTGTCATTCCTTTTATAAGCCCCTATAAAAGCCCCTCAGTCCTTGACACACTGACATACTCAATAGGCACCAGTAGACAAGTGAGTCATGCCCTGGCAGAAGGAAAGTGTATTCTGGCATAGTTTCCAGGAGATGTCTTAGCTTTGAGAGAGGAAACATAAAACTGAAGCTCATGGCTGAAAGACAGTCCAAAGATTTATCATACCATCAGCACACTGCAAGTTTAAGCATTGCCTGAGGCCTTCCTATTAACTCATCTTGTTATTGAATGCAGTTTCCTTTAAAATCAGTTTAGACATTTCCAGGTCAATGATAATAGGTTGATTTCATATTTTTAACAAGTATGTGTGTACGATGACACATTTCACATTTGATACAAACACTTGTGGAATTAAATGGAATAGTTCACCCAAAAATATATTCTGTCGTCAATTACTCACCCTCACCTTCCCAGCCTGTATGAATTTCTTTGCTCTGTCAAACACAAAGGAAGATATTTTGAAGAAAGATTTGTAACCAGGCTGTTTTGGTCACTAGTGACTTCCATAGTGTGAAAAAAATGCTATGGAAGTAAATGGTGACCCAAAACAGCCTGGTTACAAAATTCATGTGATTAATTCAGATGAACTATTCCTTTAAGACTACTAAATAACTTATGTGCTGTGTTGAGGAAATTAAATGAAATAAAAAAAAATTCCTCTAACCTTTTGACATTTATGATGCAAACATAGTCCCCCATAAAGGTCAGCCCCTGTCATCACCCTGTTATTACTGCCTTGCAGGTAAACTGACATTAGTTCACCATCTTTTCCCCTTTGAAGTGTGACCAAAGACATCGTATCAAAGGCTTTGCTGTTGCAGCTTCAAACACTAAGATATCCTAGAAGAATCATCAAAACGGAGGTTAGAAATAACTAGTTGTCTGGCAATAATGTTTCACCAAACACCTAATAAAAGTAATAGAAGTTTTGTTGTTGTTGTTGGTTTGTTCCATAAATGGAAATGCCAGGTCAGCCCCAAGTACAAGGTCTATAGACACCAAGCAACAATTTGGTTCAATAAACTTAATATGCTTTAACCGACATGAATATTCACATACCATAAATGGGTCACAATTTTTAACGTACTGCTGTTGTTTTGGTTGTCACATAAAATTCTTATTTTGCTATGCCAGTGAAAATCAGATAAGGAATCTGGAACTAACTCATTTATTTATGCATTCCTGTATTTGATCTTTTCATAAACCTTACAGCAAATAAGAAAAATAAATGAAATAAAAAAACTGAAAAATTCAATTTTAGACCTTTTTTTTCCTTAAATTCAGTGTTTTTATTTATATTTAAGTAGCATATAGGTTACAGCATACATAAAAAGTATCAGACAACCACTACCCCACAACCTCCCGCCAAAAAGACAAAAGTGATCTGCAACATGTTCTTCAAATATTTGATTATGGATAGATAGATAGATGATTACAGACTTTATTGGCAAAATAATTTGAATTGATTTAATTTTAAAGTAAGCTGATCCTCAGACTCTATCTTTTTGGGGCTTTTTTTCTTGTGAATATTCTTCACTGCTGTTGAATAGACTTTCAGATAGACATGTATATCTTGACATATCTGCTTCTCTAAAGTTTATCTCATTCCAGAAAGCAAAAGGCCAGTACTGTATACAACTTTGACTTAACGCGGGCTGTCAGTGTAATGATATGGCAACCTCATTAAAGTCTGCCACAGAAGGAGATAAAACTAATTGAATGTATGCTTCCAGATCTTATCATTTAATATCATAATACAGATGATCACCTAAACTAATGAGCAATGTATGAATCTCACATCTCAACCTGTGCAATTTAATTACTCTCCCACAGGAGCCCTTTCCTGAATCCTGCCCGAGTCTCTTCCTTTGGGGATCAAAAGCTTTTTTCCACATTCTAGACCTTTCACTATATTCCTCCAAAGGAGTCCATGTAGATTTCTTTAGAGGTGCATCTGTTAAAACCCCAAATTTTCTCAGTTTGTAAGTGAGAATACTTTATCCTTTCCTATTCAGCGTGCATTGTGCAGTCTTTGTCTTTTGTTGCAGGTTCAAAGCTATTCTTCTGTAAACAGTTAAGAGCACTAACGTATTAGTAGATCATATCCGGCCCACCCCAACCGTGTTTAATAAGTTTCCGAAATATTTCAATCATAAAGTGTAAAACAACTGTTCTGGAAGCAAAGCTGAATAAATCTCAGTTTATCACCCTTCGGTGGACAGGCTGCTCTACAGCAGATGTTAAATGATAATAGGTCTGTTACACTATTTAGTGATTCATTGGGAAGTTTATGTCCAATTTGATGTCCAAGGAACATCTCACGCCTCTTACCGAGTTCACTGGGAAGAACACTGGAAAGAAGTGTCCATTGTTTATAGGAGGTGGTTGTTTTGAAAGGAATTCTTTGAATGTGTTGTACAGCTGTTGGGTTAATTATGTGAGCAGGTTTGTGTTTTAGTCATTACTGGTGCTACAGGTAGCTGTTATATAATCCTGCACTTACAGTAGAGCATTTTATGCGCTTAGCATCTGTTTGCGATCTGAGCCAGACATGTTGAAAATATGTTACACAGTGTAATCTGGGGTATCTGGGATAATCCTGATTTATATTCTTTCTTTGACCTGAGAGGTTTTCCAGTCACCTGGGTTCAACATTTGCATCAATTTTTATTTTGTTACCTCAAAAGTCAAAGCTGTAAAAAGTTCTCATTATTTCCAGCTCAATATGTGTTATCTTTTAAAAGTTGCCTAGCTTAGTCAGAATCACTTTCATTTTGGTGTCCCCTTTCTCTTTTGATTCCAAGGATTTTATTAATGAACATTCTAAGATATTCTCTTACATATGCGACAACCTGGAAAGAAAGGTCTTAATTTCAATGCCATTGCACAGATGGTCTTCATTAAAGTGTCTTAATCAGAATACCCAGGTTCTGCTTCCATCTCTGGAGACTGGATTTGTGAGAAAGGAAACCCCCTAGAGGAAACAGACTAATGTGAGACATGGATAAGGTTGAACAGATCTCCATAATTTTGCAATGCCTCTATCCTGTAAAAAATAAAGTATGTGCCAGGGCATGTTTGGTTCAGTGCACAATCACATCTAGTAGTTTCCACATACCTCTGCCATGATTTTTGTAGTACACACAGTTCTGTGATTTACTGTCATCTTATATCACAATAATCAAGACCAGGTGTTATGTTGAAACTGGCAACATGTTATTTAGCTATTGCAGTTCATTAACAAAAGTGGGGCAAAATGCATTTGCGAGTAAACTCTTTTTGTTTGCCCTCCTCATACTACAGTATGTAGCCAAATTGAACAATAAAGTCTCATATAAAGATTCAAAGACTGCTATGAAGGGCTAGTTCAGCACAGAAGTTCTTTCCTGCCTGCTGAAGACAGATGTGTCAGTGAAGAGATCGTCTTACCTTGTTTGCGGAAAGACTGCATGTGCTCATTCTATTTCAGATTTATTTGGGGTTTTTTTTTATTCTGGGCATGATTAAGAGTATTAATCTTGAAGGTATGATGAATATTTCCTAAATCAACTCTGTATAAGAGATAAGTTTGCACACTGAAGGAGTGCTGTGCATTGGTCGGTGAATCATTTGTGTAAAGCTTGATTACGCGACTTAGATACGCAGTGTTTTCCAGCTGTTTCCTACAGTTTAGCTGGATAAATATTGACTCAGCTGAAATGCATTATAAGAGCATTTGAGGAACATCAGAACAGTTTAATCTTTCTCTTGCTTTAGACTGTAGAATACATTGTGTCAACACAAGAAGAATTGTGTGTAATTCTTTGCAATTTTTAAATGTCTTCTCTCTGTTTATTTTGGGTAAACAAGTAAAATTTGTGTATTATCAGGTGGTTTTCCAGAAAGAAGTAGCTCTGTGGCACTTGTTTAAGTGTTCTGACCAGCCAACACAGCAACACTGACTCAACTAATGGAAATGTTCAAATAACCTGTCCAATAAGGTACATTTTTGCACATTTGCTACACCCAAAATGTCAACTTTTACCATTAGCAATTATAAGTATATGCTACAGTACGTCTAACAATTTGGGCTTTTTTTTTCTTAGAACTGCAGGTTATCTCACAGTTCTGAATTACTGCAATAAATTGTGTAACGTGAGACCCAAACCCAGAACAGTTTACTGACAAAATGATGAGTGCCAGAGACAATATCTAAGGAGGTGAGTATGCAGCAGTAACAGTCGATGTCAAAATGGTGACCGGACAATAATTGAACCGGTTAAAGTTTCTTTTGTGGCGATGTAATGATAAGGTATGTGTTTTCAGGGGCATGATTACTGATGTGGATAAAGTGTGGAGCATGAAGGATTCTGGGTTCTAGTTAGTGATCCTGAAATTAAGAGGGATTGGGATCACTGAAGGAGAGTAGAGGTGGAGCCTGGCGTACCCGTGACAGATAAATCTCAGAATTATGAGGGGGAAAATTAAGAATTGTAAGATTTATCCCATGGCAAAAATAAGCTTCTGTAACTACTTGTGCAGAAATTGAACTTCTTATCTTAAATGCTTTTTTAAACAATTTCTTTATAGGCTGTAGTATAAAGTAACTGTCAGTATGTTGAGGTGTCCATGGATTTCCATGCTTTGTCTGGATTCTAGCAAAAGTCCAGCTGCACACAGCAGGTCGGGAGGCTGTTTATTATACAGTCTTGTCCATGTGGAGGCCCTGGGGATCTAGGCCAAAATGGCAAGACAAAAGCTATTTGAGAATTCAGGGAAACGGCCTATAAACCTGAATGCTAGAGTTTAATAGTGACACAATGAAAACCACATAGTCTGCTCTACAGAAAAACTGACTAAAATAGCACCTCTTATATCTGTCTTGTCAGTGCTTGCCTTCCAACTCTTTTCTTTCTCAGATATGCTCTTTAAATGTCCATCAACTGCCTTTTTTTTTTTCATTAAATCTGACAAGGTCGGACATATTTCAAGAGTCATGGCAATAGCTAATGCGATTAGCTGTTCATTTTAGGACTTGATTTGCATGCTTTGACAAAAATGTATGTAATATGTTCCTTAATTAGAAATATGACAATGTAAATAAAAGCTACTTTACCCATTATAGGATCATTGTCTCACAGTTATCATTTTAACATATGTGGTCAGATAACCAGGGAAAATAAACAGAATGTCATTGTCTAGGGGATGTTGTTTATTATTAGTTGTATTCTACAGGTCAGTCTTCAGCCAGATGGTCAAACAGGGAAGTCTGGTAGATCATTTGCTGATCCAAGACCAGATTTACTGTTTCTTTTCAGTGAATAAAGCAAGGAAACTGATCTGGGAACAGCATGAATGTGCAGCTGACACTATTTGATTAATGAAGGAAGAAATTCAAAACACATTTCAGTGATTAAAGATGACAAAAATGGAAATGTAGAAGCTGGTAAAATGTTGTAAATCACTGAGGATAGAGAAAACAGGTGCTGGTTCTTTTATATATCTATATACATCTGCCACAGGTGCTGTGGGTAACACTTGAAAAAATGTATTCAAAATGTAAAAATGTAATGTCATACTCACTAATAATGAATGATTTGTACTTGTTCCTTTATTTTACATTTACAGCTTGATATGATTAAAGTACAATTAATAAAAAAGTATCATGAAGATCTCAATTGCCTGAAACAACGTTTTTTCCAGCACCTGAAAGGTATTTGCAAGGATATTATGCATTTACTAGGTCTTTAGGTCAGTTGGATGTCGGAGGAACAACCGCTCAGGGACCACTGGTAACATGTGCTAACCAGGTGGGCTGGCCTGCGTTGTATACTGTAGATTCATTGTTGAATGGTAGCTACATTCGCTTTCAAAACAGTGTCTGGAAAAACAGGTGCAAGCTTTGATGCTTCCCACTACACCAAAATATTATTAATCCAATATGAGGTTGTTAAAGTGTGTGCACACCCTTCAAAGCTAATTTTAAATTATACCAACAAAGGTCTTTGATTATAATCTTATCAAAGCACCTTTGACCTCACAATCTTTAAACATGTTTTGTCTTTAGCCTCCCTGTTATTAAATTTAATTGTTATGTCTCAGACATAACAAATAGCTTAAAAGTAAGAATTACATTTTTAAAGTGTTTTTGGGTCCTCAGACATAAAAAAATGTATTAAAGCTTCAATTTAAATGCACACTTTCCAAATATATATATATATGCTCATCTTTATACAGGGGACAAAAATGTACTTTATCAATTTACTATGTAATTTATTCTACTTTACTATGTAATTATTATGTATTTTACTTTAGAACTATTTTCAGTATATACATATTGTATATTTACTTATTTTTCATTCATAATTTATATATGACAGATCCAGATTTTAGGATGGATATACATGTACATGCATATATGTACAAAAATGTATTACAGATGCATAAACACACGTTAAATATGTGTTAATATATGAAATTGTTCCAGTTTTTAAAAGGTTTTGTCTGTTTCATTTTGTAAGATAGTAATTTTATAAATTCAAATGGAATATATAGATATTGTTTCCTTAGGATTCCACGTTTAGTATTTCTGCAATAAAACTAAATGTGTTGATTGTGCTACCCATAGCCCTAGAGCTTCATCATGCTGTAGTTTTGGAAAATTGAGGTTGACTCATGCTTAATAAGAGCCTGTTCATATGCAGTGTGTATCAAAGGCAATGGAGGATGAACTCCCAAGTCTGCTCCAGGTGCACTATTTCATCTGACCACAGCAGAAGTATATTGAAAGACCATTCAGCATGACTGTGGTGTATGACTGGTCTGCGGTAAAGCGTGAGACTTTTTTTTTAACCACTCGGTTGTTGTTAAAAGATTCTGACATCAGGTTCTTTCACTGTGTTTAGAAGTTATTTTGCCATTAAATTAATGAAATGTGGAGGACACAAAACATTAAATGACCATAAGCTGAGCATGTTGTTTGAAGAATGCTTAAATGTGTGCTCAGAGAAAACTCATTGCATGTCATTAATATGTCATTGCATTTGACATATTAAAAATTTAGAAAAATTCACACTGTTCTTTTTGGATTGGTAAGATCTTATTGCCTTTTGAAATAAAAATATTATTTTTGTTCTATCTAAGTATATTAGTATAAGATAGTCATTAAAAGTCAACAAAAATAGTCATTTATTCTACTACTATACATTATTTATTGTTGATAAAATCTCCATAAGCAAACTAATGGGAAAAGAACTGTTTAAATGGGATGATCTCACTAAAGTAAGTCCCTTTCTTAAAGATGGTAATTACATTTTGTTTTGGATTCTTGTCTTATTATGATCACAATCTATTCAATACCTCTGTTTCCATCACTGAAGATGACTGCATGTACGTACATATCATTTTCAAACAGGTGTGCTTTCTGCTTGAAATGACATGAAGTGATGTGTGGAATCTCCCAAGTGGTCAATAACATGGGCAGAAGCTTGTGACCTCTGCCCTTGCCAGCCCCCTGCATTTTCTTCTCTAAATGCTTCAGGGTGCCTTGTGAACTCAGGGGACTTCATGCATCAGTTTAGAGTACACACGGTATGTGTATGTGTGTGTGTTTGTGAATGGCATGGAGGACTAGTGTCTAAGGGAAATAACAAGGCTTTGAACTCTGTGTAACCTTTACTTATACAGAGCCGGAACCTTTAAGAGGCAAACAGCATGGAAAAATCACAGTGGGGAGATCCAGTAATTTCAAACCTACCGTAAACAACATGTTCTTTTTTGTAGATACTGACTAGGTTTTAATCCAGAATTGACATTAACCCTTAGGGTTCCTGGTAAAAAAATAAAATAAAATAAAATAAACAACAAAACACTGCCCTTTTGTTTGTAAATCTTTCATTTTCCTATATTATATTTCTAATAACACAAGGTTTGTATCTCTTTTTGGAACTAATAGGTTGTAGTAGGCCTTAATTATCTGAATTTATGCGCCTCCAGTAAATATGTATTAGGCTACTCAAGCAGGTGAACAAATTGCATCTCATTTATAGCTTAATGAGACGTGTAATAAGAGAAACCAAAACGAAAAGCCTGAGTTAATGACAAGCATATTCTCTCCCATCTAACATGAAGGGTTAACGCACTACCTTTTTGCCTGGGCGGTGTGCTTTTCAGCAGCTCCTCGTGTCGTCCAAAACATTATTTTGAGGAACGCGTGTAAAAGGCTCACAGTCGGTCACTCCCCCGAGCCCAGCGTTCTTTGCGCAGACGCATCTACGCGTGCCACCGCCAGCTGAAAGTTCCATTCTCACGTTTCTATCGGAACGCGCAGCTTCACAGCTGGATTGCTCTTCACTTTCTTTAAGAATTTAGTGATTTATACTGTTTTGGCGTTTCCCCTCATCAGAAAACAACCAGTTGGATTCATATGGACTATACGAAGAGAAACGACAAGAAACAAAAAGTTTATACCTGAATGAAAACATTTTCAGCTTTTCATCATCAGTGGAGAATTTGCTGCCTAAGTAAATGGACTATCACATGATCCTTGGAAATGCAGTTTTGAAGGGTTCTGTGGACCAAAATCATGCCGGATTGTAAATGGAATGATCTCCTGTTAAAAAGTTAACACAAGGTTTGCTCTATCCCTTTTTGAGTCAACTCGTTCAATATCTCAGCTGAGCTCCCTTACATATTTTATGCAAGAATTCAGTTGTTAGCCTACCCTTACTAAAATTAACCATGGTTTTATAGTAAAAGTGCAGTAATCATTTTTTCCCCTATCAACAGTTTTACTACAAACCATTGTTAGACTATGGTTAGTGTAGTAAAACCATGGTTACCATAGTTTATCCTAACGCTAGTTATCGTTTAACTATTGTAGCCTAATTGTTTTTTTGTTTTGTTTTTTTAACTAATGTTTAATTTTTTTCATAGGAGACTACTCATAAACGTGACATTTAAAACCAATTTCTTTATTTCAAGTTTCACTAAATGATTCACCAAGATTTTATTATAGCCTATTAAAAGTCACGGGGGGAGTGTTGACAGTATTTTGTAATATGCCGCTTCAGCTTTTGCGTCTTTCTGCAGTTTAAGGTGTTTGCTGCTGTGGAGCTGAAGATGGGTCGCTTTTATGCTCAGGTTTTGTTGATGCTGGTGATGGTAGCACTGCCTGTAGTAGTACGGTGTTGCCCACGGTCATGTGCTTGCCAGCAGCCCGCAGAGGTGCACTGCACGTTCCGCTCCTTGCTCACGGTGCCTGCTGGCGTGCCCAAACAGGTGGAGCGGATGAATTTGGGGTAAGAATGACTGTGTCTGAGTTCATTATTCTTAGAAATAGATTTTTTTTTTTGTTTTCTGATATTATCTTTCTTAAAAGAACACTTTAGCACACCCACTTCCAAAAATGATTTATCTTATAAAGATTATCATACAGGTCATCGAAACATGCTGAAACGGGGTATCATTTCTCGTTGTTTTAAGACATTTAATCCAAGTGGGTTCATTTGTAGGTTAGTGGGAATTTCCCTTGATGATGTTAAATGCCAGGGATATTTCGACCATTTTACAGGTGACCTTCAGCTATTCAGGATGTTTAGGACAGAAAGGATTTGAGATGGTACTTTGGGGAGACAGACTAGATTTCCCACTTTTCCCACTATTTCTACATAAAAAACATATCCTGTTAGTTACTTACAGAGGTACATTTCTACTGTTATTGCCTAAAATTTTTTTAGATTCAGTTCACTGAATTGTTGTCACAGTGCAATAGACCTGTCATCAGACTATGTTTTTTAATCAAATTAAATAAAATTAGCAAAACAATTATGACGAACAAAATGATTTTTAAGCATCAATGTAATATGCAATGAACAAATAAGAGTTTTATATTTAAGACATTAAAAAAAAACATAGGACAACTTGCCATGAAAAAGTATGAAAAATACAAATGTCCTGAGAACAAAGTTCAAACTGTAAATTAAGCTTAGTTGAACCATGTATGTAAGTATTGTTTTATTGTGTTTACCCAACAGTAGTTCCAAAGATGATATATTCACTGTGTTAACTTCACTTTTAGATTATTTAATTTTAACAACTAGGCATTTGAAATCAATCAATACAATACAAATCAATATGAAAAACATATAGCCTTTTATAAACAGGCTCTGGTCTGCCCCTTAAAATTGATTTAATTTTTTTAGTAAATCATTGAAACATTTAACATCATTGCATAATTAACCTTAATCTTATTGACCCCTTCTAATGTTCCTCCTTCATTCAGGTTTAATTCTATACATAGAATAACATACAGCTCTTTCGCTGGGTTACGAAAACTGGAGCTTCTTTTAATGCATGGCAATGATGTGCATCAAATTCCTGATGGAACATTCCATGACCTCATATCCCTTCAGGTACTGTTAACTTTTTCTTTTGAAAATTCACTATTTCTGCATTTCTTTTGTTGTACTACTGTTTGGCATGATACTATATATTTACGGAACAACTACTGAAATGAAATAACGAGTTAAAATGCCTCTTTTTCACAGATGCTGAAACTAAGCTATAATAAACTGAAGGTAATCAGCAGACAGACCCTTGTGGGTCTCTGGAGTCTCACTAGGTTGCACCTGGATCACAATAGACTTGAGTTCATCCACCCTGATGCATTCCAAGGCCTCACGTCTCTTCGCCTTCTCCAACTGGAGGGCAATCAACTTCAGCAGCTCCACCCAGCCACCTTCTCCACTTTCTCTATTCTTGGACACTTCCCAGTTTCCACCCTGAAACACTTGCACCTGTCTGATAATTTACTGACCACTTTGTCACAGAGGATGCTAGCAGGCATGCCCTACCTGGAGAATCTCTCCTTGCATGGGAACCCTTGGACCTGTGACTGTCGCATGAGGTGGTTTAAAGACTGGAATAAAAATTCACCTGGTAATTATCATAATTATTGACGATCATGTTGCTGTTGATATGTTGTTTATGATTATACTGAACTTATCATAGTAAAATTGCAGAACTGTTTCAGAATGGTTATCACTTTATTTTATCTTAATGAATTTCCACTTACTGTACTTCGACCATCCCTCTTTCTTTTTTCAGGAGTGCTGAAATGTAAAAAGGACAAAGCCTATCCAGATGGCCAGCTATGCCCTATGTGTTTCTCTCCAAAACAACTAAAGAAGAAATCGCTCCAGGAGTTAGAGAAACCCACTTGCAATAGTCCCACCATCAGCACAGCTCACAGAGCCATTTCCCCAGAGGACACAGAAAGTGACCTCTTGACGACTGATGAATTTCGTCAACCCCTTGGCAACATTTCCCTGGGCCTGTCAGATGAACATGGACATCAAGTAGACCTGGAATGCCTTGTCACTGAGCCAAGAGAGCTGACTAGCATAGGCTGGGACTATGTTAACCAGTATCAAATAGCAGCAAATGTGACTCTGACGTTAGATTTAAAGTGTCCAATTGACAGGTCCAGTTATGAGAGGTTATGGAGGCTGATTGCCTATTACAGTGATGTTTCAGCCCACCTTCGAAGAGAAATTATGTTGAGTAAGGAACCTTACACAAGTTTCAGATTTCGGCAAGATGCTGAAAGGGATGCTCTTTACTATACAGGAGTAAAAGCTAACATAGCAGCTGACCCACCCTGGATAATGCAGTCATCAATAGACCTTCAGCTAAACAGACTTCAGTCTACAAGTAAAAGTGTTAGACTAATTCTCAGCACCCATATGACAGAGGTTATGGAAAAGGAATCTATAAGACAGCAGAGTAGGGGCTGGGTTGTAATTGAGACCAAGAATGACACTAGAACAATGCAGGCTGCTGTCGTGGGAAGGCCTACTGAGATAAACTGTTCCATACAAAGCTCAGGGAACGAGTCAGTTAAATGGATGCTACCCAACGGCTCTACTTTAAAAACACCTTTTAGCAATGGTGATAATAGGCTTGCAGCATCAAGTGCAGGTCTTCTTAAAATCAAGACTGTGGATCATTCAGATTCAGGAGTGTACTACTGTATTGCACAGGTTTCAGACGACCTTACCATCCTCCCTTTTCGCCTAACAGTGGAGGAATCCTCCAGTCCACCTCCTGGAGGTGAAAGAGTAACAGAAACAGTAACAGGATTCACAGGTGGACCTTTTTCCCTACCATGTGTTGCCACTGGATCCCCTGACGCTGATATACACTGGATTCTCCCTGATGGTAACATTATACACAAGTGGGTAAACATATCCAGGATATTTGTGGCCCCAAATGGATCTCTGATTATTCGACACAGTCAGCTTTCAGACAATGGATACTATAAGTGTGTAGCAGGAAATCAGCATGGGATGGATACTTTGGTCACAAAAGTAATAATATCAAGGCCACCAGGTTTACTCCCATTGAGGAAGTACTCTAGTAGCCCTCAGCCTGCTGAGGGAGTTTCAACCCAAGTCCTTGTGACGAACAACATGGAGTCTTCTGGGGATAATGAACCTGAAGAGTTTTTAGAGAAAGTGCTTCCTAGGCAAGTGGACTTACACAATATGCGGCGGGTCCCAAATGTGGGAATAAGGAGAGGGCATCCATTTAGGAACTCTTGGAGACGCCCTGTCACACCAAGGAGAAGAGTAGGAAGCCCAGTAGTGGATAGGGTTAACACTGTAGAGTCAAGAAGAAAAATGAGTGTGTCAAACAACCAAATAGACCCAAAGCGCTGGGCAAGCATTTTGGCGAAAGTTCGCAGTGGTGGAACTACTTTAAAAACAACTACTCCAAACTATGTTCAGAGCAGCACAAACAAAATACAAGAGACGGAGACTGCCTATACAAAGAAGTCAGAAACAACTAACAAGATTGAAGGATCATCTGCAGAAGGTGCAATGATAGAGGGCACCAGGGTACCAGTAAAGGATGTGTTGTACTCAGTCACAATGTCACAGATGCCCAATGAGGCAACTGAGGACAACTTGGATATAAGAGCTCTGGATTCTGAGGATTCGAGACATGTTATATACCAGATAGCAGCTCCTGAAACAGATCCAAATTTGTTTACAGTTAGCACATATATCACACAACCCACAGTGGGGCCACAGATGACCCATTCTACTTTGGGAAATTCGGACGTTTCAGAAGGAGATTTACAGAACACTGTGTGGAGCACAGCATCATATGGAACCCATTTACAGGAAAACCAAAGCCACACAAGGGATGGTGGCAGGGTAACTGAAGCAATTCAAAAGTCTGATGGTGAGGAAGATGAAGAACACAGAGTTTTGCAAAACCCCGAGATTGTGGAAGGGGTTTATCAGGGAAGGATGGATCACAGCTTAGCATCGACCACAGCTAAAACTGTCACAGAACCAAGTCCAGATACTGCTGAGTACTCTTTTACTGAAATTCTTACTACAATTAAGCAGGGACCACAGACCCTACGAAAGCACATGACTCAGAAGAAGCATAATGTCTCAAAAATTCCATTGCTTCTTACTGTGACATCAACCACCAAACCCACTTCAGGACATACAGCAACCTTCACTAATTCATTGAATGCCTCTTCCTCACGTGCTAGGAACTCATCCAGTTTGAGGAGGAGGAATGGTGGAAGACGAAGAAAGCCTAATCGAATTAGAACTAAGACAAACAATTCTAAATCATCAGTATATGTCACAAATGTCGCCACACAGCCCACATCAGCTTCAACTGTAGAGGTTACAAATGGGTTTTCAGTCATTACTAAGACTGAAACTGACTCCTCTAAAACTAAAATAGAAACACCTTCATGGGCCAAAAGTGCAGGAGCCAAGATGAATATTACTGTTTCATTAACTGACAGCCAACCACAATCACTAGGCAAGATGACTCATGAAGAGAACACAGATCTATTATACAGTGGCAGGAATAACAAAATCCATACATCCAAATCCCAAGAAAATGTATCTATGACAAAGGACAGACACTCATCTGATTCTAAGCCAGCTCAAGAATCTAAAAAAACTGCAGTAGTACCAGTGTCTCCATCAATATTCAGTAATTTTGGAAGAGAACAAGATACGGCAGCTATACAGAAAGAGAACAAATCTACATTGTCCCCCCATATTGCAAATCCTTCTGTGAAAGCAGATGTTCATGAGTGGTTTACAAGCATTCATACCCCTGCAGCTAAAAACTTTGAAGAGGGAAAAATTACAAGAGACCCCAGCTCAATCCCAACATCAGCCAGCTCACATGCACAGTTAGAAGAGCTTCCAGTTGCAAGCCCAGATAAAACAAACAACCAATATAACCCCACAGAGACTGAAAACATTCTGTCTTACAAAGAGCTTGAAGGAAGGCTTCCCATGAGGCCTTTCACTTCATCTTCCCCAAGCACCCTGAATGACATCCTTAAAAATAATTTGGATATCCAACATGGTTCAGCAACATCAGCCACTACAGTTTTTGAGGGTTCACAGGTTTCAACAGGTAGCCCCAAAATCTCCCCAGTATTAGTGCTTGCAACAACAAACCCAAGCAGGCTTACAACTGCTTTATCCATGAATCCTTGGGCTCCACTAGAAAATTCTGATCTGCCACCAGTTACAAAAGAAAACATTATTGCCACGACAATAACTAAAACAGCTCTGAAATCTTCTACATTGCATACCGATTTGTTTTACCCAAATACACCTACGTCTGCAAGCATGCTAGGTGAACTAGACAATGCTAATCACATTCCAGACAGTGACAAATCCATATTTGTAACCCCAGGCAAAGAAACTACTAGTAAGGTAGAACTTAGCAGAACAAATATCAGGGCAGGACCTCCAGTCACACAATTTCCTTATCAGTTTGCCAGTGTTTCGGAGGAAACAGTATCTCAAGAATTAGAAGAAGACATCCACAAAAAGACCACTACAAAAATGCCCATGACTCAACCACTTCACTCAACTTTAACAATTTCTTCACCCAAGAAAAAACTTCCTGGTAGGCCAGGTGTTCAGGGTAGAGGAAGCTCTTTGATACATTATATCACATCAGGAGGACCTCAACAAAGACCAACAGCAGTGCCTGAGGGTAGTGGCAAGCCTCGGATCATCAGCACAGACATTAGATCAGTAACAGCACATGCTGAGACCGATGCCTATTTGCCTTGTGTTGCTGTGGGGAAACCCAGTCCCTTCCTTTCATGGACTAAAGTGTCCACAGGTAGGAAAAGATATGGTGTATCATTATTTAACAATATTGCAATTATGTTTATGTTTATGTTATATACTTTGTTGACACATGCATGTAGAAATATATCCTGTCCAACAATTTTCAATGTATATCCGCAGGAGCAAGTGTATCTCAGAATACCAGGGTTCAACGATTTGAAGTGTCCTCTAATGGTACACTCATAATTCACAATGTACTTCCTCTGGACCGGGGCCAGTACCACTGCAGAGTCCAAAACCAGCATGGAGAAGATAATATTGTCCTTAATTTAATTGTGCTGGCTGAATACCCCAGAGTGCTGCAGCCTCGCTATAGTGAAGTCACAGCATACCTTGGAGAAACTGTTGCATTTGAGTGTCAGTCCCAAGGGTTTCCTCAGCCTCGGATCACCTGGGTCCTACCTGATAGAGAAATGGTACATTCTAGTGGACCTACTCAAGCCAATCCTGAAAACAAGGTCTCAGTCTTACCTAATGGCACGCTGCACATGAAATCGGTCAGTCACATGGAACAAGGAATTTATAAATGCATTGCAAGCAATGCAGCGGGTGCTGATACCATGTCTGTGCGGCTGACTATTACGGCTCTGCCACCCATTATTCAGCAACCAAGACATGAAAATCTCACTCTTCCTGAAGGAAGCACTGCATTTTTGAATTGCACTGCCAGGGGTGCCCCTCCACCTTCTATTGGCTGGATTACCCCTGATGGAATGCAGCTCCGTCCCTCGCAGTTCATCAATGGACGTAACTTGTTTGTATTCCCAAATGGGACACTCTATGTTCGTAGTCTCTTTCCGGCAGATGCAGGGAGGTATGAATGCTCAGTAACCAATGTGGTTGGCACTGCACGGAGGACCATTATTTTGACTGTAAGGAAGTCCATGATATACTCAAGAGCCAAGATTACATTCTCTTCGCCTCATAAAACAGATGTGGTCTATGGGGCCAGGTTGCACCTGGACTGTATTGCATCAGGGAATCCAGAACCCAGGATCATCTGGAGGACTCCATCAAAAAAGCTTGTGGATGCTCACTACAGGTAATATAAACACTTTACTGAAGCACATCTCCTTTGCATTCTGGGTTTACACTCACATGCACATAGCTACTGCCTTCCTTTCTTTTCTCTCTGCATTTCTCTCGCTCCTTAAAGCATGCACTGTTTTCATAACTTTGTGTCTTGTTTTGACTGATGAGACATGTAACTGACATGCAAATCAAAGACTTTAACTGCTCTTCAAAAAGAAGGGCACACCTGGTAACATTTTACATTACGGTGCTCAAATTACACATTAAATAGTAACAATAATCTATTTAATAATCTCTTTTTTTTATATTTCAGTTATGATCAAAGGATAAAAGTGTCTGCCAACGGTACACTATCCATCATATCTGTGACAGAGAAAGATGATGGTGAATACCTCTGTGTTGTCCGCAACAAAGTTGGGGATGATTTTGTGCCCTTTAAAGTCATCGTCCTGGCAAAACCTGCTAAAATTGAGCAGAAGACAGAGTCTGATAAAAAGGTAATGTATGGAGGAAACCTAAAAGTTGACTGTGTGGCCTCTGGACTACCAGACCCTAAAATCCAGTGGGCATTGCCTGATGGCACAATGATCAACAATGTTGTGAAGTCTGAACGTAATGTTGGCAGTCGAAGTCGCAGGTATGTTGTCTTCGACAATGGAACCCTCTTCTTCAATGAAGTAGGGATGCGTGAAGAAGGCGACTATACTTGTTATGCCGAGAACCAGGTTGGAAAAGATGAGATGAAAGTGCATGTAAAAGTAGTTCCAGATGTTCCCATGATTGCTAATAAGACAAATGATGTAATCAGGGTCCTGTACGGAGAATCCGTCTCTCTGCAATGCAGTGCCAAGGGTGAACCAACACCACTTATACTGTGGTTTTCACCGACTAATAGAGCCATAACTTCAGGTTCAGACAAATATTTTATACACGATAATGGGACTCTGGTCATTCAGAAAGTTCAGAGATTTGATGGTGGGAACTATATATGTCTTGCCAGGAACAGTGCAGGACAGGATCGCAAAGTAACCAGAGTAGAAATCCTTGTCTCTCCACCTGCGATTAATAGCCTCATTGGTACCACAAACTCATTGAGGGTTTCTAGTGTGAGAGATCAGCGCAAACTGATTGACTGTGAAACCACAGGTACCCCTGTTCCACGTGTCATGTGGGTTCTTCCAGAAAATGTTGTACTCCCTGCACCATATTATGGCAGTCGAATGACAGTGCATCGCAATGGCACTTTAGATATCCGCTCAGTGAGAATGACCGATGCAGGCCAGTTAGCCTGCGTTGCTCGTAATGAGGGAGGCGAAACAAGGCTTGTCGTTCAGCTTGATGTAAAAGATATTTTAGAGAAGCCAAAACTGAAGAGTCCTAAAATGGAGTCACTCTTACTGACTGTAGGCAGGACTATTAATCTTAACTGTTCGATTGATGGATCACCAACCCCACAGGTGACTTGGATCCTTTTAAATGGCTCTCCACTACCGAGTGGTGCACAGTTCAATAAATTCCTCCACAAGTCCGATGGGACTTTGGTCATTAGCAATCCTGCTCTCTCAGAGGCAGGCACTTATCGTTGTTTGGGACGCAATGCTGCTGGAATGGTTGAAAGAACTGTTACATTAATGCCAGGACACAAGCCAGAAATCAATAACAGGTATAACTCACCTGTTAGTATCACGAATGGGCAGAGTTTACATCTGCACTGCTTGTCAAACACTGACTTTGTCCGCCTCGCCTGGACCCTGCCTAGCGGGATGGTCTTAAACCGACCTCAAAGAGCAGGTCGTTATGCTGTTCTTTCCAATGGAACCCTCTCGATTCAACAGGCTTCTGTCCATGACAGAGGCGTGTACACCTGCAGGGCATCAAATGAATATGGAAGCTCCCTGCTAACTGTCCCAGTCATCATCATTGCGTATCCACCTCGTATCGCTAGCAGTCCAGCTCCTGCCACCTATGCTAAGAAAGGAGTAGCAGTACAACTTAACTGTGCAGCCATGGCTACACCCAAAGCTGAAGTTTCGTGGGAGACCCCAGACCGAACACGGCTTATTGTTAGCCCCCAGCCACGGCTGATTGGGAACAAGTACCTCCATCCTCAGGGTTCCTTAATCATCCAGAATCCTACCATAAGAGATGCTGGATTATACAGATGCACAGCCAGAAATGTGGTAGGGGTCGACACAAAAAGTACATACCTTTATGTGTACTAAAAAACACAGGAGATCGACTTTTCATATGCCCAAAGAACTGCGATGCTGAGCTGTAGCACAGCTTAGTAGCAATAGCATTTGTCAATGTGAAATATAGAAAGGAATCAGCCCAAAGCCAAAACATTACATTGCATTTTATTCAAGTTCGCTAGTAAAACATTGCAAAATGTAAAAAGGTACTATCCTTCAAAAGCTTGGTATGGGATTCATGTAATGTAACCAACCTACTGATATTACAAGGCATCTTTCTGCTTTTACTGTTTGACAATGACAGTTTATGTCTAAATGTATAGTTGAAATAAAAGATTTATTTGTAGGCATGAAGAAAAATATAAATGATATATTCTGACTTTCAAAGCCAATGATTCAGAATATTTCACAAGTCAGGGATGAAATGATTTTAATAATGCAACAAGTAAAGAAATAAATATTCAAATCATTCATACACATTGTTTTTTTTTAATTAATCAAATGTTGTTTTTTTTCCCAGTACACATATTCTCCGCTTTCAATAATTACTTACTCACATCAGATACAAAGTTGCCTACAATAGCTTTCTCGTGATTTTTTTGCATTTGCATAGATCTGTTTCTAAATGTTTCATACATTTCTGTTGTTTCAGTTGTAACACTTATAAATTATTTGTTCTTTGAAAACTAATGTATTTGTATTTGCATATTTTTAATAAAGATAAGTTTTAATAAAAAAATGATGTTAGCCATGTTCTGATTCAGAAGAATGCCCTCCTGCTCTTCATCTAAGAGAGTTATTGCACTGCCATGAGAATGAGTTACAGAGATATTAAACAGAGATTCAAGGAGGTGAATCCTTTTTAGGTTATACATTTACAACAAACACCAACTTCGTTCCATTATCCAGTCTTTTGGTTAATGTCCCATAAAAATGTGATGATCAATTTGCATAAACAAAGACCATCTGTCATTTTGCACAACAATCTACTATAAAATGTAAATATGTATAGGTATTCTTCAAAAACAACATTATACTTTTTCACTCTTTGCCTTTGCTAATGACAATATAAACATTCTCTGATCAGTAAATAAGAGCAGTTCATTTTGAAAACTGGCATGTGACTAAAGCTCTCACTATGTGGTACATCTATGTTTGTTATCATGTATAGCTTTCATCAAAGTCACACATACTAACTACAGCAGAATGATTAATATTAACCAAACTGTGTGAAATCTGTGTGGGAAAACTGTTGATCCCGACAACAAAACCACAGATCATGAAAAAAAAAAATGTGTTAATGGATTTAGAAGTATATAGTTTGTCTAAATGTAAACTGTCAATTATTTTACTACAGTAATGGTTAAAATACACATTTAGAGCGAATCAGAGTTCAATTAGATCTCTCTTGTGCTCAGTTTAGAACATATAAAGAGAAAGAGGAAGACCTCAATATACTGTACTGAGAATGGCATTTATTTAAGCAAATCAAATGAAAGATGCTCTATAATTGACTGAGTAACATAAGCATAAATAGTTCATGACTTCATAGAGCTGTCATGTTAACAAGGCAGAGACAGAGGGTAATAAATGGACCTAATATTATAACATGGGAAACAAGGGTTTAAACAAGCTTTGACTTTTTCTTGCTATAAAAATTTGTGGTGTCTGGCAGGAAACAGGGTTATGTTAAGCATCTCTGGAGACAAATATGTTTTATAAAACTCCAAGGTGTAATACCATTATGATTTTAACTTATCGTCATTTGTAACATTTTAAACTCAGGTTGTTGTGCTCTGCCAGTGGAGTTTGTGGAGGTGTTAAAGCTAAAGTGTTTACTGGCTGCCCTCTAGTGGCAATTTGCTGTAGGGCACTGCAAAGAAAGATGTTTTAGACCACTGTTTGTGAGGCACATTTCCTCTTGGTTGAAGGGTTTGTTGCTACATGATTATTGTTGGACACTGACAAATAATTATCTCAGTTCTTTTCTTGTGATTTAATAATAATTGATTTGAAACAGTAAGACAAATGTAAAGTCCTTCTTAATAGAGCATACTTAAAAATTCTTTAAAAACTGCAAACAAAAGATCGCAGCAAAGAGTAAATCAAACACATACATCTTATGGCATACAGTATGGGTTCAAAATACAGAAAGTTAATTACTAGATTTTTACGTCTAGATTTAACATAAATTACATTTATATATTTATATATGTGGCATTTTTCTGAGTATTTTTCATATGATCAAGTGATTTAGGCAAATACACAACAGAGGTAGACAAACAGCTATATCTGAAGGAGGAGAACATGTAACAGTTGTGATGACGATGATGACGATGATGATGGATATACAGTACAAATGAACTATATAGAGGTATATAGATTATATAATCTAATGAACAGACTTACTCAAAATTAATCAAGGAACAGGTCAAGTTTCCTCATGATGTTGTTAAAGGAGTCTTTACCCATATAATCAGCGCGGCCTTCCTCCCACATGCGTCGATGCTCCAGGTCATCCACCTCTGTCTCAGCAGCAGCCTGCAATTTAAAGAACAATATTAAAATAATCTCACTTTAATAATACTATTGCTATCAAAATCATAATTATATGTAGTTCTAGGGGGAAATATACTGTGGATTCATGGATGCAAACTGAGTCTAAAACCGCATTAGTGAGCCACCATTAGATGGCACTATTTACAAAAACAAACCCGTATCAAAGATTCGTTATTTTAGATTCGTTTTTTATATATATATATATATATATATACTATTTCAGTTTTCATTTACCTTTTCAATTAATATTTTAGTTAAATGTGTAGTAATTCTGTGTTTTATCATTTTATCTTTTTTTTTTTACATTTTAACAAATGCTAAACAAGCTAAACAAAAATGAGAAACGTTGCTTTGCCAACAAGCTGAAATAAATTAATTGATAGTATTTTTATCTTATGTTTCAGTTAATTATATTTTAAATATCCCAATGTCCCCATTTAAAATACCAATTTACTTTTTTTTATTAATAAATTTACATTTTTGGTAAAATGTAAGAAGTATTAAAAGCGGGAAAAGTTCTACAAATACAAGATCATTAATTTTTCTCAAAAGCAGGTGTAAGAGCGGGTTTTTCTACATACAGCTTCTCCAGTGGCTGTAGCAGAATCATCAGCAGTCTCTGGTTCTGTGTGCTCGCTCTCCAGCTCAGATGAAGGGCTGACTACAGGGGTCTCCCCACCAGACAGAACATCAGATAAAATATTCTGACGTGACAGGATAAATAAGTAAAATATTACAAAGGCCTTCTCCTAAAACACTTTTTTTTTTTTCATAACAAAATATATTCACATTCACAATGTATGCATTTATTAGGATTTGAAGGTGGAGGAGGGGACTAAGATGTTAGGGGCAAGATATGAAATTGCAAACTTTAGCTTTTTAACTTAACATAACTTGATATTGTATTTTTGTTTAATGCATTTAATCATAACATTAGTTTGAAATCAAACAATAAACAAAGGCAAGCATGCATGCAGCATAAAAGCTTACTGTAATGAATTGTAATACATAAAGCATGTACACTCTTCTGAGGTAATGTAATGCGTATACTTATTCAAACAATATCTGATTATACAGGAAATAGATTGAATAGATGGAGAGCAAGCAGTTTTATCCTTTATTTAAATCAAAGGTTCTGGCCCAGTTTAATCACTAAGGCTTTGAATTGCATGTGAACCCAACTCTTCGCATTCAATGTGTTTTTGCAACCATCTGATCTAGTTTATGTTCTTGTTCTTTGTGTTGTGTTGTGGTGAGTCACTGCTGGGTGTGTCACTGGATTTGTCTAAAAGCCCGGAGGGCACAATACTTTTAAAGGGGACGGAGTTTATTTCTGTTCTTCATTTCAGTTCTTCAAAGCTTTTCTCTGAGCAGTACCACTTACCAATTCCTCTGACTTTTCAGATGAGCTACAGCTGATTGTTAGTGAGTCTAAAGTTAGTGGTGGAGAGGGCATCATCTTCTCTCTTTGGTGGGCTTCAGTGCTGCTCTTTTGGCTTTGTGATGGAGTCTGATGTGTCTGTGGAGATACCAACTGCTGCACTGACTGCAAACCAAGAGAAAGACCAGAGATGACTGACAGTTTAAATACAATTTAATGTTAGGTCCATTAAATCAGATAATGATGCTAATGGTGTGTTAAAATGAGAGTTCACCCAAGAATAAAAATTCAGTCATCATTTACTCAACCTCATATGGTTCCAAACTCATTAACGGCTTTATTCAGTGGAACATTAAAAAAGAAAAGATTTTGAAGAACGTTGGAAAACAAGATTCTCATTGCCTATTGACTTTGATTGTATGTTTGGTTACCATTCTTCAAAATATCTTCTTTCAAGTTCCACAGTAAGTCATACATGTTTGGACTGACATGTTTGTGAGTGACTAAATTATGACAGACATTTTTGATGTGAATGCACTCTTACATAGTCTTCATTCTTGGCATCCTTCTTAACTTGTAGCTGTGTTTGACTGTAGTACTCCACCCACCATAAATTCATAAATTGCTGAAAGTTGTTGCTGGAATCTCTTAAAGATGACTCATTGGAAGCCTGTGGATCATATGAAAGTTGCCAGGGTTTAGTCCCACCCAGGAAGTGGACAATTTTTGCATGGTGGCCATACCTGTTCAAAACCAGAATGAGTATTATGTGTTAAATGTCAAATATAATTAGTTTCTAAACAGTTCACAAATACAGAAAATAGTACTTCATGAGTGTTTGTGTGAAAACGTACTGCTGAAATGCTGGTAGATATGTGTAAACGGCACCGGCTGTGAGGTTGTACACAAATGGTAAATGCTTCCTGATATCTTTTACTGCCCAGTCGCTGAAGAAAGTGTTTAAAACGCCCTGGTCTCCTCCTATACATGACACGAGATGAGTTTGCTAAATTACTGTGCAAAGAAACAACGAAAGAAAAAAGTATATATATATATTTATTTTTTTTAAATAAGGCTTATGCTCACCAAGAATATAGTAGAATACAATATGAAATATTACAAACATAGTTCACACAAAAATTGTCATCAACCTCATGTCATTCCAATTATGTTGAACACAAAAGAAGATCTTTTGAATAATTTTTGTTGTTGATCCCTACTGACTTTCGTATATATATATATATATATATATATATATAAAATTTTATTTCATTGTTTTCTCCTCAAAATGTAATTTTTTTTCCTTTGATGCAAAGCAACATATTCAGACGGCGTTACTCAGTCTTCAGTGTCACATGATTCTTCAGAAATCTTTCCAACATACTGATTTGCTGCTTGAGAAACATTTCTGAATATTTCCTGGATTCTTTGATAAATCGAAAGTTCAAAAAAATACATTCATGTGAAATATTTTATGATATTAGGAATGCCTTTACTGTAATTTCTTTCAAATACAATCATATACTGAATCCCTTGAATGGTAATGTATAGTTCCAACAGGCTTTGAGTGCATCCGATTTAGCCTGAACTTAAAAGATCTGAATGTAAAATCAGCTAAATATAACCGTGTGATTCACCATCAAAGCTGCCATGCTGTGCAGCGTGTTCCAGTATTTGGGTATGGGTATTCAGGGAGGGCCTAAATACAAATACCCCAGAGTTGAAGCAATCCGGCCAGCCTGGATCAGGTGCAGCAGACAATTCTTCATATTCAAACAGCTCATCAACATTACACAGTACCTGCGTCACACAGTTATATTACAGCCAAATAGTGGGACCAACACCTCATGCATTATTCTCTAAAAGTCTGAAGTCTACCTGCACTGTTACACATGTTGATTTTATTATTGCATTAGTGAAAAAAAGAAAACTTTGCTTCAAGATATAATTCCTACAGCAGTATAGTAGCCATCTTTACTGTCAAGTACTCACAAGCGTGTCTGCATCCAAGAACACACACTTGCTGTACTGTGTAAGGGTCCAGCAGTGGAGTTTGGTGAAAGTGACCCCCAGTTCAGGACGTCGCAGCAAGGTGAGATGAGCCTTGTCTCTACTGTCCAACACATCTACCTCCACGACTTCATCAAACACGTCCTCCAGGGCCAATCTAGGCAAATGCATAAATATCAATGAACCAAAAACGTTAAAGACAATCCAAGATAGATGGGAAGCAACCGAAAATGTTGCAAATGAAAACTACAGACACATGGCAAAGCATAATTAAAATCAAGGTACAGAAAGTGATTTATATTAATGTTGTTTTAAAATGAATGCAGGAGAATAGTTACTCTTTCACCTCGATGCTCTGGAAACACTGGGAGAAACCATAGCCACTAACTTCTTCGATGTTCCATGCCTGCGCAGACTTTTTCCTACCACTAAACATCCCATGCTATAGGCATCTGTAGTGGCCAGGGTCAAAAAGGCCTGAGTCTCTGAGAGACAGAGACAGATAACACATCACACAGAAATGGTACACACACACATATATGTAAAACAAAACAAAAACAACACAAACACACTATATATGGGTGATTCTATAATTGCAGGTACATTTGGTGTGTAGTTTTTTCCCTACTTTTTTTCCCAAATGGTTATATTTTATAAATTATATATTTTTTTAGAAAACTGTGTCCCATCAACACTGTTACCATATTTTTCCTTTAAATTGTTGGAATTATCACTCAGAATTGTGTTACAGGAATGATGTCACCTTCACTCACTGATAAGATCTAAAGCACTGGAAAGTATCTGTGCTCTCTCTGAGAAAATATCTTAATCTAAAAACTTCTTAACCTTAATATCTTAATCGAACTTATTATTACCACAATATCAATAGTAAAACATATTATTACTAATCTCACATTGGGTTATTTAAAGCTCTTTTAATCATGTTTTCTTAGCATTTATGCCAGGAAGTGGAGTTTTTGGGGAACAAATTCAACAAAAAACTTAGTTTATAGTGAAAATTGGTGTTACAGAGTCATCTGTAGCATTTGGAAAGGTTAATAAATAGCCTACTACAACAAATGCATTGCTTAATGCGTTACTAATGAAACCTTATATTGTGATATCTCTAAGTCTTTATTACTACCAATGCAGTAATGAAGTGGCCTGTCTAAATTTGACTCGCATTTACAAGAAGGTTTCCAAATACATGGCACACAAGGTTTCTAGTTTACCTCTATGACCCAACACACTCAGCTGCCAGTGTGAGCTGATATACACAAGCTATAACCTTCGCTGTCTTTCTGACCCCCTTTTCATTGGCAGACAAAAGAAGGAAATGCACAATGACACTTCACTGTATGCAAGTGCTTCATTATTGGTGACAGCACATGGAATAAACAAACGCCGTTTTCAGCTTTGAACAGGTCAAAACACATCACACATCTTACCCCGTCAATGATTAAAAGGGTGCTCGATTATATTTTGTACTATGTATGGCATTTGGACGAAAACCGTATAAGTGTGAACTTACCAGCCATCTGAGTAATGAGGGAAATCGGTATTGAACAAGTGCTATAAAATAATATAAATAAAAGCGTCGTAAGTCTATGAAAGTCGTGCTATCTTCAAACAGCAGCGCGCCTCAGTCCATGCTCAATAACAAGTGAAATCTGTTATTAGCCTAACGGTCACGACTCACGAGGTCATTCAACCCCCGCTACAGCGACCGAACATAATAGGTCTACCAATATAGATTATATACTCATTTTACTTATTACACTAAATACTGAAAGAAATAAAACAAGCGCGGCGCTCAACGAAAAACACAATATTGCCTTATATTTCAGCAACACAAGAATGAACAATAATGTTATTAATCCAGGAATGGACATTTATTTTGTTAAGAAGCAGCAAATGCATATTTTTGACACCAGACACTTTATGACACACAAAATAAATCATCATTTCTCTGGATGGTAAAAGAGGTGCATTATACACTAATTCAATGCTTGTGGTTATAAACTCAGCACTATTTACAGTTATCAGAATCTTACCTTGACAAATAATTCCATTCTATTTTAAATGCATTTAAACATCAAATTTAAATGTAACAGAAGTGAGTTCATTATATTAAACTCATTTTGTTATAGTTGTGCCATCAGTAACTCGGATTCTCATACATTATCAGTAACATCCTCTTCCTCATAGACTTCACTTTGGTAAATTAGGCCGTTTCTAATTCAGAGTAATGCAAGAATGAACAAAAGCCTAACTGATGCATTCACCTGTATATAGACAGCTTGTGTACAATAGCAAGTCCCTTACGCAACTTGCTGTACTTCTATAAAACATAGTAACAATTTGTCATTTTAAAGTGCAGTATCTTACATCAGCACTATTTGAAATACTAAAAGCCATTTAGTGAGTCTATACCTCCTCTAAAGATGAACAATTAGTTACACAAGAGACTGAATACAGAAAACAAAAAATACATTCTTAAACAAAATAACAATTAGAGTCAATACAATTAATAATCGAATTAAAATGAAATGAAAATAAAACAAAAACACTTACAGCAAGATTTTTTTAAATCACGTCAAATCAAATCAATTCAAAACAACTTAAATCAGCCTATCATGTAACAGATGTTTCCCATAGGGTTTGGATCTCCATAGCTGTACATGCTCTGTGTGCATATATAGTAGTCAGCATTTGCAGTGGATCAAAAAAAGTTAATCAAAGATGTCCCAAGACAATAACACATTTTGGTTTTAAGGGCAACTTTGATGAAAGGTTTTTATCCAATTCAAATGTTGACTAGTGTATACTTTTAGTGTGCTGATCCAACGCAGTTACGATGAACGGAGCAGGTTACTAAAAACTTTGGGAGAGAAATAGTAAATGTTATCTACAAGGACTTGCATGAAAACAATATAAATCAACTAGTCAAACTTTTCTCCATGTTAGAAAAAGTAGGTTGAAAAAAGTTTGTATTTAACATCAGGTCAGAAAAGCATTCTTAACATTTACGTTAAGCTTAAAACAAAACAGCCTACAGGAAAAAAAATCTTTACCTTGAGGATCAGACTGAGTACCACGGGTTTTGCCACTCTCTGGATCCTCCCCTATAAGAAAATGTACTTTTTAGCTTATCCCATGAGTTCATTTTGTTTCATAAATCCGGTTACTAGAGTCTTATGATGACGTAACATACACATGGTCAACTCTGTACTAAATGTACTGTTTAACACTCTCTCAAAAAATGCGACTCTGGTGGGACTCGAACCCACAACCTTTGAATCACTTCTCTAAGTGAAGCTTAGAAGTCCAATGCGCTATCCATTGCGCCACAGAGCCACCTGTTGAGCACCCAGGGCTTTTGTAATACAAGCAGAGCAGTTAAACTGCCTGCCACATCATACGCCCAACCCCCACTTCCTCTACAAGAGCTGCTGCGTTAGTTCAACTACTTTAAAATAACCCAAGTACTGTGGCTCTCACAAGGATTAATATACAGTTGTGAAGCAAATGATTAAAAGGTTTTAAGAGTGAAAAAAGTTTGAAGTCTAAAGAGTTTTGTTTTGTTTTTAGAATCAGAAGTGTTCAAAAACTTGATTGAACTTTTATCAATCAAAACCAAAGTAGTGCTTATATAGGGATTCTGACTCTTTCACCGAAGCAAAGCGCTAAACTCACCTCCTTGTATTTTGAAACACAGTTTCTTTTTCTGGTAGGCGAAGTAACTTGAGGCAGCCCCGAGGATAGCAACACCCACAGAACTGATGATGGCAGCCATGGCTCCGCCTGCGGGAGACATTTAAAGGGACAGAACACACAATAAAAAGAAGACAAGGGCTGGTTTCAAAATAATTTAAGAGTGTGCAAATTTGAAATGGCTTCAACAGTAACGAATTAGAACTTGATAGCAGTACTACAGTGACGTGAGTATAACAGGAGGGCAAGCAAACAGTAATAGTTTTTGCCACTAGGAGGTGCAAAAGGAGTCTTATTCTCCACAGAAAACTTGGCAAATGTTATCGTACATATTGTTCTTCAACTAGGACCTGTTTTTAATTTAACAGATGTAGCAACTAGTACAGTTTAAAGCACGGATACAGACTTTTTAAAACCATAGAGTCACTAAACAAAATTATTCAATTGTACTATAGCTTCTTGAGACCCTATAGCCTCTTTATATCAGGGCTGTCCAAACTCGGTCCTGGAGGGCCGGTGTCCTGCAGAATTGAGCTCCAACCCTAATCAAACACGCCTGAAGCAGCTAATTAAGCTCTTACTAGGCATGTTAGAAACTTCCATGCAGGTTTGTTGAGGCAAGTTTGAGCTAAACTCTGACACCGACCCTCCAGGACCGAGTTTGGACAGCCCTGCTTTACATTGTTTATAGCATTAAAACTATTGTAAAAGACACGAATGAACATGCATAGGCAAAAACAAATATATATATATATATATATATATTCTAATTTGCATACTAATTGACAAGAGTTTCATAATAACATATATTTCCAAGAAAACTGAAACAATTTATTTCCCTATTCATCTGTAATGTCTCTCAAATATGCAATAAACATTTTAGACCGCATGAAGACATTTATAAAATCAACTTCCTGTTTTGTTACAAAAAGTCATATTTTGATTTAAAACTATATACAATTTTCCTGAGATGTTGTTTTATCACACATAATTTAAAAATGAAACTGATTTAAATGATAATTACAAAATATTATCATATTTCTGAAAATGTATGTCAGCTATTTGAAGACAAAGGAGAGGAAGTGGTTGTGGTGAAACAAATATAATGTCCTCATATGAGGCTGCAGCAGGGTCTTAAGAGGACAGATAAGAAAGAGAGGAATTCATAATACTAAAAGTGAGTCACTACATCTTTCAAATTGTGCAATTTATTAAACCAGAAATGTAGTTGTTGAGTTGCTGTGATACCACTGGGACATGTTATCCAGTGTAAACACGCAGGGTGTTGCCTGCTAAACTCATTTTTGTGCACACACACACACACACACACACACACACATACACACGCAGAAGGTCACCTGACTATGCAAACTACTTATCTAAACTAATGACTGCTAAATAATTTTAGATCTGAAGCCATGCAGATTTGTCTCCCTAAACTTGAGGCAGCTAGATAAGAGGCGAGTGCTAATTAGCTGGCAGGCCAGTGTTCTTCACACATGCTCAGTACATTCTCACTGTGTCATTGTTGATGGTGTTTACACAGCGAGATGTGCTGACAATTAAAAGAACAGGTCACAGCCGTTGGGGCGTGACAATGACATCAACCCAACAGAGGGAATTCTCACATTTGACTTTATTAAGAAGAATCACAGATGCAAAAACAGCTGCTAAAATGTTTCAAGAAATCAAAGACTGACAGAAAATAGCTACCTCAGTGAAGAAGTGAAACCAGGCAAATTGTGAGCCTGAACAAAATTGAGAAGTAAGACATGTGGTTAAAAAAAAAAAAAGAAAAGAAAAATGCTCCAAAAGAGTTATTTATAAACATTTTGAATTCCCCAATAAACAACAATGTGAGGAAAATATAAAGAACCTTGTAGCACTATAAAGAACATTATGATTTATGATTCCAATCATATTTTTACAGATGCGTCTCAGTCTGGATGCTCTGGCTGCTCAAATAGGATTTCAAATTGTCTTTTGCATCAGTCTAAATGCGACACACAATGACATCATCCAAATCAGAATGACAGAAATATCCATACAGTATTCAAACAAAGCCAAAACTTACAAGTTTCACAACTGTGACTTGACAGGAGATCGAGATGTCTGTTTTGAAATCCTCATCAAAAAAGTGGGTATGTCTGCGTCATAACTAAAGCAACCCATGCAGATAAGTTGGTTACGTCTGGACACACAAATCGGACTTGATCACTTGCAATTAATAGTGAAGAGTCTGCTTGAAAAGGCCTGATTTGATACTAATAAAAACAGAAATTTGCCTGAAGTCTGAATTTAGCCTATGCTAAAGGTTTCTCATAAAACTACTGATGCCAATAACGAGGGTTTATTTTTAAGATTGTCGTTGTAATGAATCAGTCTTTTTTTTACCTTAAACATCAAAAAAAAAAAAACATCCCCATAGCGCCTCTACTCTCTTTGAGATTTGGGACAGCATAATCCCTGCATGCGCTAAGCTTTCGGTTGAGACCCACAAACAGACAAACATTTGCCAACTTCAATCTTCTGGTACATTTTCGAGGTCAAGTAAGTCTAAAACCAAGTTTTAGCCAAAAGAGAATTGTGCGACAATGAATGTTTGAGGCTGAAACATTCTCAGTAAATGGGAAATAAAATGGCAGCCATGAGCAGAGAAAAAGGAAGGAATGCTCAACACAGCCTTGGGGTTAATTCACTAAACCGTAAAACCGGCTGAGATGAGAAACTCATCATTTGAGACATGCAGCCAGTCAATCTATTACGTGTATTGGCAAAAATTCTGAATGTGCCTTATGCATCTACATTGTGTAAACTCAAGAATGAGGGGGAAAAAAAAAAGAATGACCAGAAGTCATGAGGATGTCCTGAGCAAAAAGACGAAAGGGACATCCTTCTGTTTAATGACCTTTATCATGCTATGATCTTTATTTCACAGCCAGAATAATCATTCATTTGTATACTTTGGCTTCCACCTACTGCTTTTTTTAAATATACAAACATATGATATGACTAAGTCGGTAAGATTTAAAGAATATTTAAATAAGTTCTTTAATGTTTTATGAAAGAAATCTCTTATGCTTACCAAGTATGCATTTATTTGCTTAGAAATACAGTACTGTTATGGATTTTTTTTAAAATACTTAAAATTGATTGAAATTTAAAATTATTCAATATTATATTTTTGATCACTTTTACTGAAGAAGGTACTTTTTTTCAAAATGCTTTTTAAAAAAACCTTACCAATATAGTCTATATTCTATAGTCTTGTTATAATCCTTACCACCACACAACAAAACCAGCAAAACCAGTACGTAATACAATAAGATTCATTCCTCATTTCCAAATGTCTAAATCAACACAGCCACTAATAACTTGATCATTACAAAACACAATCTCATCCAGACAAGACCATAAGCACCAGCAGTCCCACCCATACAACCAAGAATAACTTTCCAACCATGTAAACAATGTGTGAACCATTTAAAACCCAGCGACAAGCAAAGAAAGTTGCTATCCAGGACAGTTAGAGCTCTGCCTTTTCCTCTGTTACATTCAGAAATCCCCGTAACTGCTCTAGCAGGGGCTGTACTACTTGATTAAACTGGGAAATCCAAACACTGAGCTCTCCTGGTATATTATCGACTAGCTTCTTGATAATCTGGAGCCACTGCTGGTTAAGATCTGCAACGACAGGCAATCGAAGCAGAGATTTAGGGCACAGCCACTGACAGAATGAACAGTCAAAACAGTCAGTCTTCAAATATACTAAACGTACAGCTTACCAAGCATTCACTATTCTGACATACAAGAAAACATCTACTAGTGGAAAACCTCAACACGTACTGCCCACAATAATTGTTTTTGTCTGTTGAACCGCCCTGTCCTTAAATAAGAACTGTGTGACAGTTAGTCACCATACTAGTGCAGTTTTCATGGTCTTGTTCTTTAGGCTAAAATATTTGAGCTTTGTGGTCAGACTCCTGAACTCTCTCATTCTTGATTAAAGAAATAATCTGAAGCAGGGGACATGCTGACTCCAACAGGAAAGACAACAACACTAGCAAGTAAACCAAGTTCTGGAATCGACAAACAGCTAAAGCAAAGATACTTCCCAGAGGCATTCGTTTCCATACATTTCGGTGGCCTCCTTAGGTAAACAACCTTCACTTTGTGGCAGACAGTTTGTAGTTAAAACCTTCAATACAATCTGAATGAAAGAATGAATGTTTAATATTTACCTTGAGGTTGATCAGTGGCAGCACCTAATCAGAAACACAAAACATTTAAAAAGAAAAGTGAAAATCTCTCTTAATATTACAAGATTATGAGATCAAAATTTAAAGTTCTAAACAAATTGTAAGTATTTGCTATAAATGTAAAGGAAATAAATACCATCATCATTATGCTGAGGAACATCTCCTCCTCGGCCTTAAAGCAAAAGCAACAATCAAAGTCAGATTCACTCAAAGCACTGATGTACTTTATAGAAAACATATTTAATAGCAAATGCTTTAGGTTTATGTAATTGTGACTGCAAATGGTTTGAACTTTACACATGGCTATATCAGAGTCATAGAAACCTATGAAAACCCAAAACATAGAAAAATAATGATGCAAACCTCCACTTCGGCCTCCATCAGGCTTGTATTCACCCCCTTCATTCACACCTAAGAGGTCACTGTCATCAAAACTTCCACCACCTTGGTAAAAATAAATGCAACGTTTCATGAGAGCAGCAATGTAACTTTTAAAATTGTAAAACTTAAAAAAGAAAATTTTTATTTTTGTGAAATTTTAACCAAAGTATTCTATGGACTTTCATTAAGAAGCAAAACCATGTTAATGTGTGGTTACTTTGGCTACAGGTAACTTTACCTGACATTGATATTACAATTACTTTTAACAGTGTCGTGATCTGGCTCTTAATTTTATTATTGTTGTTTTTTTGTTTGTTTGATTTTTGTATAAAACATGAGCACACTAAGAGAGTCTAAGGTATTCACATTGACCAAAACACAGATGGAAATGGGAAAAAAAAATAAAAATCGGTCTGAGAAAATAGTTTTAAAGTGTTTTGCCCGTTTTTTGTTGATATCTTTCAAAATCCATTGCATTTAAAGGGATAAACTATTTATTTTACAGCTTAATTTGACCAAAGACATTTGTACATATTATATATATGCGCTTGCTGAAGTTGTATATCAAAGTAAGATTTTATTTGCGACAAAATATATATATATATTTTAACTTAAAAAACTTGTAAAAATACAAAATATTTTTTTTTCAAGTCATGCATTATTATTTAAAAATGTGCACTTTTCCCCCTCTCGTAAACATGGTAAAAATAACACAAACAATTACACCAGTACAAGTCCCTTAAAAACAGATTATGGCAGAAACATACCAGTTCCTCTATCTTTAGGGATTACAGGCTTTTTGGGCTCAGTATCTGAAAATAGTTGGGAAAAATACAAAGAAAACTTATTGCATAATCTGTTAGGGCACGTTCACACCAAAGATGATAATAATAAAGATATAGTGCAAAAATTCTTTCAATATTAAAGAATAGCAGAGTTTCCACGCAGCTATATTGATAAAGACACAGAGAAACAATATAACTGGAATCA
Source organism: Enteromius radiatus (assembly GCA_032357445.1). NCBI lineage: Eukaryota > Metazoa > Chordata > Actinopteri > Cypriniformes > Cyprinidae > Enteromius > Enteromius radiatus. The sequence goes on from JAUCMS010000001.1 coordinate 23,526,114, forward strand.
CTTCCAGAATTATCTTTTTTTTCCAGCTGATGAACAATAAAAACAATAAAAAGACACCCAATCAGAATCCATCCTGCTATCACAAGTTCGAGAATTTAAAGAAGCAGAGATGAGCACTAAAATGTTAATTAAAATGTTTATAGTTATCATTCTTGGTGCCGAACGGATTTTTCAAATAATTTTAAATAGCACCATTAAAACAGGAAAACTAATAGCACAGGTAATAGCCATAAATAACAGCTAACTGTAGCTTTAAATGAATATTTAATGAAACGCATAAATACCCAATATCTGTTTATCTTTCATAAAGAATGAAAGGAAATGTAAGCATAACAAAAAAAGCACACTACACACGGCCTGAAAGTTCCAGAGAAATGCAAAAACAGTCATTTTTACCTGGACCAAATGCATCAGACAGATCAAAACCATCTGAGAATGAAAACATTATATTAATTATTATATTGGTAGCTTGATTATTCTACAAAAACAACCAATCTGAAGTAGAAACAGAACTGAACCTCAATGAAGTCTATGCATATGTATATTTTACCTCCAGTTGGTTTCTTTTTATCTGCAAATAAAATAAGAAAGAAACAATGCAGTGCATTAAAGTCTCCAAATAAATGCACCTTGGATCACCTAAACTAACATTACTATATTAACTGACAGCACTTTATTTTACAGTGTCCTTCTTTTACATGTACTTACTTGCAAGCTAACCCTAACATAAACCCATGCTGCTGATTAATATTACTATAAAATATAATAACACTACAACAAGGAAATTTAAAATAAAAGTGTAATCCACAAGCAATTTCATGAACACCTCAGTATAATGTTGTCTTACCATCTTCTGATTTGGGGGGGGGCACTGGAGGTTTTTTCGGGTCTGTAAAACAAACAGTGGTCCAAGTTTTTCATTTTGAGTTTAAGGTAATTCAAGTTTAGTTTAAACAATAAGTTTAAATGATATATTGTTAATATTCAGGTGAGTTAAAAACTAGCATAACCATAATTCATTTAAAATCTTTTTGTGAATATTTCTGAGCTCAAACAGTCTTACCCAAATCAAAGGCATCTGAAAGATCAAGTCCTACAAGAGCGAGGCAAAACCATATTAAAAAAAAGGCTCTGCATACAGTATATACTGCCATGTGCCTAACTCAATAGATACATTTATGAAATATAGCAATTCAAATATGTAAGCATAATGTTGGTGGTTACCTGCATCTGGTTTTTTCGGCGGGGCTGGTTTCACTGTTGGCTTTACTGTTGGCTTTGCAGGGACTAAAGATCATAATAATATTGTTAATTGTTTGAAACAACAATAGAAATATGATATACTAGAACAGTTTACACAGAAATAAGGTTGAAAGTATGGTGTTCCACATTTGCTTGCAATTTTATTATACTTGCTATTTATTTATTTACATTTAAATATATAAAATTAAATATCAAAAAGTAGACCATCAGCATAAAAAGAACCATACAAATTAAATAGAAAGTCATCTTTACTTACCCTCATCATCATCAAAAGCATCAGCAAGGTCAAAATCTGCAAGAAAACAGTTATTTTAATATTTTGCATTTCTCTAGTACTTTTATGGCCAGTTTAATCCCAATCTCAAAATTTTATCTAATCTCTTTTAACCAATTCAAAACTGCCAAAAAAAATGTCTAGAAAACTGGCATATAGGCCTAGACGTTTGTCATATTAAAACTGTAGTAATAAAAGTGAAAATAAAAACCTTTTGAATAGAGACTGCATCCAACAACTATAAAACCTGGTTGGATTTAGTAAGGCCAATATTTCCACTGAAAGCACCAAATGTATGCATATCTAAGCAATATGCAGTCACACTCCAAACACAGCCGAAATGTAGAATATTCATTCCAATAAACAGCCCATAAATGCCTGATGGAATTTGACTAATTAATTTATAAACTAGTTCATTAGCAATCCAAATTGTTAAATTTGATCAAATAGAAATCAATTTGAGCTGCATTATGCAATTTGCATGTGGCTCCAAGGATGCAAATCATTCAAGTGAAGCGACTTAAATGACACTGAAAGTAATTATTTTTCTTGAAATCATTTCCAAATATAAAGGCTATTAGCATTACAGCTAGTGTGGAAAGTTAGTAACAAAACAGCATCTAGTGCTTTTCCTTTTGCAATATTAATACTGCATGACCCCAAATAGGAAGACTCAAAAAATTAAAACCATCTGTGCCACCAACTCAAAATAAGCTAGTCTACTTCCCAGAGGGTAAAAGCCTTCACTAGGATAAATGATTGGAATTTGACAGTTCGCTTTGACATGAAAACCCCACCCAGCTATACACTGTATGTATCTATTGTGCCTCGTATTAGATTCACATTTGACCAAACCCTGTCAACTGTTGAGGTGACAAAGCAAAACGGTATGCAAAATTATTTTTTATCATAAAGATATGAAACAAAAGTTTTCAGAGATATTCCACACACGCGACACATGTGGTGTTTAGCGTGCAACTGTGTGCCCGCCACACTAAACACAGCACCATGGCAAAGACCACATCCTTGCTTACGTTGCCAGGGCAATGGACTGTTTTCATTATGGTCTACGCAAAACCCATGATCATGACTGGTGATTGAGTCACGACTGAAACCAGAGCGATCCTTTCATATGGGTGCACGCTTTTGCAAATGTCTTGCTTTGCATAATACATACATTTGAGAAGAACTACATTTAGAGATCGGGAAAAGTGAAGATTCAGGCAAACTTAGCGCAGGTATTTCTTGTAAAACGTCAAATTATAAATTGGGTGCGTCTGATTTTGCTTGAGACAAAATTTGTGCTGGCCTAAAAACTTTGCATGTCGTGCTGCTCTCTGAGCATTTCTCAGCATCAAAAAATCAATGTCTCATTCTGTACTTTTAGTGGTTTACTTTCAGACTCAATGCAGGAACACAGGAAGTATAGGTCAACATCACTGGATTAAGCTATATTTAGTACACTGTTCAAGGCAACTTAACATTTGATTAATGCAGAGCAAAATGTTATGTTTTTGAAAAAAACTATTTTTCTGTGACCTTCAGAGTCTAACCAGAGATTTGAGTTGCTTCCCAAGCATAATGGTCTAAGACACCAAACAATGAGAAATGTGTTCAGTCGCTTTGGAAAAACGTGTCTGCAAAATGACTAAATGTAATATTTGTATTATTGTTTGCCATATGCCTTCAATAAACATTAAACATGGAACAGTACAACATTATAACATGACACCCATGCATCTGCTAGCATCGTGCATTGTGTGAGATTTAAAATATGTCAAAAGACTCAAACCACAGGCAAAGAAAGTGTATTGTTTATGGATTGTTTTATAATAATAATTAGGGGGGAAACTGCTCTGTGAGGCAAAGAGGAACCAATAACAGATAAAATATGTATTTTAACATGTAAAGTACATATTTTAAATTGGAAATAAACGCAAAGGGTGCTGGGTATATATGTGGAAGGACCACTAGTTTAGTACTAAATCAGTTTCAGCTCTGCTGTTCTATATATATACCCACAGCTACATATACATTAGTCTGTGGTTACCATGGTTAATTTTCGTAAAGGATTACGTGATGTTACCAATACCAGGTTACAGAAACAAATACGCTTGGTCCTACAATTCTCCTGCCATTTTCCCCATGGGCTGGTGGTGAGTCATGCAGCTTGTATGTGGAAAGATTTCATTTTTAAAGAGTCAAACCAAAGTTGTTTGTTCACTAAAACATTTAACTTTTTCCGGAAAACAAAACGGCAAATAACCAGCATAGTAAGCAAATCGTTTATTGCTTATTTACGAGTAAGTTAATTAAAACAACCGTTTTTATCGTTCATAGAGAGCACGGTTAGTTGCGTCTTTGTTGCGTTATTTTGGGCACAATACTTAGTTCCCCGAGCTACAACCATTACAAGCGCTGTTACCAAAACAAAATGTCAACAGTTTAGGTAGGAAACCATACCTTGCGCTCTTGCTGCCACAAGACTTGTCAGAAGAAGTAAAATCCACGTGTATGAAGTCATCTTGCTGTAGAAATATATAAGATTACCACAAACTTAGTGCAATTTCAAAGATATAAGACTTTATGAGCCTTGAAACCAACAACTACAAATATCTCAGAGGTAAAGTTGAGCAGTAACTTCAGTGACCCACCCCTCTGAGTGATCAGAGCGTGGTCCAATGCTGTTCCTCAACTTCCTCAGTTCGGCTCTCTGTACATTCTAATTAGAATGATGATCCAAAACACAGCTCAGGAAACAGACGCGCCTCACCACGCCCTACCTACACTTTTTTGAGCTCGTGAGTATTAGAACAAGCTTAGTGGCTTATGTTGTTCATGAATTATTAAAAACGTTCTTCATATAGACTATACATTTATTTTAAGAAATAAAATAACTCTTATAGTGATTTCTGGCACTTTATACAAATGGAGTGTTTAGGCTGCTTGTAATACACAGTGCCAGTGCGTTTTAAGATTAAGTTTTATTTTTTATTTTTTTTTTTTTCTGCTAAAAATCACTGAACATGCGCGTGCCACAGTTTTGGATGAGCTTCTAATATTATTAACACATTTTTGGCATTAGTGGTGGCATGGTAATAGCGCCCCCTAGCAGACAGCAAATAGACTGGTTTCTTACGCCATCTAGTGTTAAACGAACGCGTTGCAACAATAGAAGCGTCCAAGCAGCTCTACAGGATTCAAGTATGGTAAATATTTCTAATCAATGAGAATCATCATTATAAGATACACGATTTGCTCAGAGCTGTTGGGATTAAAGTTGGAATAAAACACAGCCCATTGTCATTATACTAGGTCAACGGACCTAGTAATAATTCAAGGACACCTCAATTGTAGAACAAAAGCCCTAATCTGCTCATTTCAAACCCTAAGATTTGCTTTTTAAAAAAGGCACCATGACGCAACCATGATTATAAAGATCTATTTCAATTTTTTTCTTTCCTTTTCTGAAGATCTTTCACATTTCACATTAGCATTCTTATTATTTAAATTTATTTAATCTGTCTTTTGAGCAAGCAGTATTGGATGATGGGTATCCTGAAGGGACCTCAGAGTATCGTGCCCCCTTGCGCAAATGGTGTGAGAGATCACCAGTGGATGAGGCAGCGCTCTTTCGCGTGTCATGTTTTTGAAGAGCCCACGCGTTTCACTCTAGGTTCCCCACTCGGCACGCACCAATGCAGATACGGACCGGATCGGACGCTGCTGGCGCTTGAACGTGTATCCATCTTCATTGCGCTCACGGTGTCTGCTTTCTCCAGCTCGCCGGTATCATGCAGTCTTTAATATCCCCAGTCACCAAAGCAATACTGGTTGCACTGTTTATTTTTGCGATCCTGCTCATTTTGTACGTGATATTATGGTATATATGTCGAGATGTGGATTGTGATCACGGAATTTGATTGACATTATTGGATGCGTCTTTAAGGACATGCACCGGGTGTCCCAGCTTTGGCACTGATCAACAAGGGAGCAAAGGGTGACTCTGGTAAGTGCCCTGTTACTAACCAGTGAAACTCCTGGAATGAGAATTAAGAGTGGACAGCACTGATTCGGTGTTTTTGTTTTAATATACTGACATTGGTTGGGGTGTCCTTTTCCACTAACGTGTTGCGCTTCACTGGCTGTCGGTAACCATTGAAACGATCTGCTTTCAGTCCACCTGTTAATGTAGGCAAATAACAATTCAAATCATTGCTATGCGCAATTTTGAGGTTTTTAAACTATTTGAAATTTGAATTCGGGGACTCGAAAAAGGAACAGTACTGCACCTTTTTCTCGTTTACATTAAATTCAGTTGACTTTTTGGATGCCGTGTTTAATATACGAACTTGTTTACTCGTTAAGTTTATATGCAAGTACTGTATCACGTTTCATAAATGTTATTCTTACATCCCAAATAGACAACGGAGAGCAAAAAACAGCTGCGTTATGAGCAAAAATGAATAATAGAAGTTGAGATATGATATAGGCTAGAGGTCTGTCAGTGGATTCCGAGTGCCGCCTGATTATGGTGTATACAGTTTATGGATGTTTAATTTTTCTGGTGTCAGATACACTAAAGCAAATATCTTATTTCAGGTAATCGCACTTGAAGTTTATGGAAACCTATGGCAAGCCTATTTAGCATTTATTCCTTTAAATTAAATAACATCTTTTTTTTTTTTTTTCAAGCTGTATAATTGTTAACAAGTACTTAAAAGTATCCCCCCCCATTTCAAGTAACTATTCAGTGAATGTATGTATATTCCATATTACAATAGTCACTGTCTGTTCGATTAGCACTTAAATATGATCCCATTGCTCAACAGTTACATAATATAGCCTATATTGTTATTATAGCCTATATATTTATTTTGTATAATATGTCAACTATCACAGAAAATTGTATTTCAGTTTTTGCTGCCTCCTTTTCCAGTTTTTAGCTAGTACAGGATTGTCCAATCATGCAGTCCCGCATCATCCTGCAGAGTTTAGCTCAAGCTTGGACCATTTTACCTACCTGGATAATTTTAGTAGGATCTTGAATACTGTGATTACTTTAGTTCAGGTGAGTTTGTTTGGAATTGAAGCTAAACTCCAATCTCTCCAAATCCAGAATTACTGGAACTAGTAACTCTAGTTAGCCTATCTATTTCAGTTATATTTATAAATGGATATTTGTGTAGCCTATCACCAGTATCATCTATCACCAGTAGTCTGTATAACATTTAGGCTATCTCAAGCTAAAATTTATTATAACTAGTCAGAAAGGCTAATTATAGCTTGTATATTAGTAATATTGAATATACGATGAAAATGTATAAAACTATCAACTATGTATTTTTAAACGTAAAAATAGATAGTTGAGTTTATGCAATAAAACGGCTTGCCATAGAAACCTGTGGTTCGCCTGTTGTGCGCTTAAGATGTGAGAGCGTTTGGAATTTGGTACATGCCTTCAGCCATTCGTTATGGAGAGATTTAATGAGAACTCAGTGCTACAGCTTCATATCTCTTTATATATGTTCCTTTTGTTTCCATTTACTAATGTATAGCCCATAATCAGAGTAGATGTTTTACAATCGGCAAAGCTTTGATCATGCGTTGTTGTTTACATTGTTTAGAGTATATTGATATTTATCTATTTCTTCTTTTTCAAAACGGCTACAATTTCACGCCACGAGCATTGTGACTCACCGATTAAATACTCCGCTCTGAACGTGAGAGGAATGTCAAGTGTCAGCACAGTCACCGTAGCGCATCATGAGCGCGTCCAGCTGCCGAATTGCCCTCGAACCTGGGCCATCTATGCAAGTGGGACTGAGTAAGAACCGCCAGACCCAGATCAATGACAATTAAGTGTATACCGACAGAACTTAATGAAGCTCCTACATTTCCTATGTGAAGGACAAATAGAGGGCAGATAGGTAGTTAACCCAGATTTCGTTGTGCTTGTTTAATATGTCTTATTCCTCAGCTCAATATAAAAGCATGAATAAAAACAGACAAACAAACTAACATATAATGATAATAAAACAACTTGATATGTAATGTTTCTAGGTGTATATTATTTGTTTGTGTGTGTGTGCGGGTTTATGTTGTTTATGAGGACACACATTTGTATAATTATATGGATATGACATAGGTGTTTTATGAGGACAGTTTTAAGTGTCTCCGTAATTGAAAAGGCTTAAAAAACACACTAAATTGTGTTTTTTGGAAAGTCTAAAAATGCACACTGTTTCCTGTAAGGGGTAGGTTTAGGTGTAGGGTCAGTGTAGGGCAATACCACGTACAGTTTGTACAGTATAAAAACCATTACGCCTATGGGGAGCCCCATAAATCACAAAAACCAATGTGTGTGTGTGTGCAAGAGAGAGATAATAGAATGATGTAAAGTTGTAGAAACTTGTATATTGGCATGCATGCTGATGCATAAATATATTTATATATATATATAAGTTTCTGTCCCTTCATTAAAAGTCCATGTGAGAAGATCCATAATGATGATTTGGGTTTTCATGTTTACCATGTTTTTTTTGTTGTTTAGATGTAAATAAAAAACAAAATTAAATATAGTCATCAATGCAATAATAGATCTTTACAAAATGTCAACCCTCTGAATGATGTGGATTCATTTTATTACGCATTTATCTTTTTGGATCTTCTAAGTGTTGGTTATCACGACTTTCAAATAAGAGACAGAAATCTCCTAGGTTTCGTTGATAATTTCTTAATTTGTGTTTGAAAGATGATGCAGGAAAGTCCTGTGTTTAGATGACATAAGGATAAGTATATAATGACAGAATTTTCACTGAATGCCAACTAAACTCCATGCGTGCATATGTAATAAATTACACAACTGTTCTTGGAACGGTGGAACTGGAGAGAGAGAAAATAAGAAGCGATAGAGTTAGGGATGGGGGAGGGTTGGTGCTCCCAGGTTAAAAGTGCTGTTGTTCTGAATGCATTCTGACAAGGAGTCTGTAGATACAAACAAACTCTGAAGGGGGAAATACAACAGCTGTTTTGCTATCCAGCATCCAGAGTAAGAGGAAAAGAGAAAAAGAGAAGATCGAGTTCATGCGTGAGTGCTTGTTTGTCTGGAGGCTTAGCACTTCTGGAAAGAACGAGTGTGAGTAGGGATTCAGGTCAGTGCTAGAACATGCTCAGGGGAAGCACCCTCCCTGGCCCTGAACGGATAAAGCAACATGCCTGCTAAAAGAGATGAAGACAAGAAGAGAAAGCAAAGCAGAAGTTCCTCAGGTTACAATGGCACGTAATTATCAGTTTTTGATAAGCGGCATTGATATAACCTTCGAGGACAAATCCTGAGTGCTGATGTGGAAAACCAAGTTGTCATCTTGTCACACCTCAGCCTCTTTAAACCATGTCCAACATTTTCTTTTTCTCCCCGCTGAATTCTCAAAATTCAGTAACGGGTCTAAGTTTAAATTAGAACACAATTAGAAAGAATTGTCTGGTCCTCAGTTTCCACAATCTAAGACATTCAGTCTCTTTTCAACAGACAAAATCCCTGCTTATAAGGCCTGAGAGCACTTCCTGTAGAAAATGTCTGTTTACATAGTACTAGTCAAACATCAAGGATTCTCCACTACCTGCTGTCACTGCACCAAAGCTGAGCTCCAAGTTTGCGTTTCTCTCTCTTGAGGGGTTTTCATGGCACACATCCCCCTTGTATGACAGTAGGCTACATAAATGCCTGTTTTCTCCTAAAAGAAAAAAATAAAATAAAAATACTGCTTGTGCCAAGAATATAGAGTGAAAGATATTATTCACATACATACATGCATGCATTCTGTATGCATTTCTCTAATATCAGCATAACAATTCAAGTGACAATTTTAACTGCAAAAAGAACATGAATTTCAAAATGTCTTGGTAACTGACAGCAGAACTTAAGCTGGCGATCTGGCATCTTCACAATTAAAACTTGATGATCCATGTTATCCAGTAAGATTTGAGAATGTTCCAAAAGCACATCTTGTGTTGTGTAATTCAATGGCGCAAGAACATCTGACGCATCTATATCCCAGCTCCACTTTTCACAGAATGATTTAGAGATCTTGTTAATTACTGCACTAAAAAGCTCATGAGTTGAATCAGGTGTTTTATTGAGACATCTAAAACATTCAGGTAGGTGGGTAAGAATTTTACTAAGAGAAGAATCTAGTAAACTAAAGTCAACATACATTCTTTTGTGTTTGAATGTCATGCTCAATATTTGGAGATATCGTATGATATAAAGCACATACACTACTGAAAGAACAAATGATTTTAACTTTAAGTAATTATTATTTATTATTTTTACTATTTTTAAACTAACTCGGCTGTATTAAACCCTTTTCCACCACAGAATAACCAAACAATAAAAAGCGAATTGCAAATTTTATTTAACTGTATTGTTTCTCTCAGTTTTGAGGAAATATATACATTATATTAACTTGCAATTCTGACTCTATATCTCGCAGTCCCGACTTCATAACTGCAAGAAAGAAAAAAGAAAAAAACTCCACAGAACTGTGAGATTAAAGCCGCGATTAGATTAGACGGCACTATTTACTTTTCTTAAAAGTTTGTTTCATAATCTTCACCAGCTACTTAAATATTATCTTTTTTGGTATGGTTACTCCCCACAAATCAGCATCCGGAGACTCTCTGGGGTGTCTACAGCGATTGACGTAGAAAGCGGAACTATCGAACAAACAGCTGATACCATCCTGCTGTACCTCAGCACGGAGCGTAAATACTGAGACACTCGCTGTCATCTTCAAGCATGTGGTGGCTTTTGCCTTGTATCCTCGGCTTCGTCAGACTCTACTTAGACGGCGTCAAAGTTCTGCTATACCAGCTTTTCAACAGATCCTTCACCCTGCCAGGTTAGAGGTTTTTATGGTCACGGATTTGTAGCGATCTGACGGGCGCTTGTTTTATTGTCAAACAGCTGTCACCCAGTTATTCAGTAACGTTAGTTAGGAGCTGTCAGGTTTAGCGTGGGAACGTTTGGAATCTCTTTTTGTGAAAAGTACGCTTAAAGGGACAGTTCACGCGAAAAACAAAAACAAAAATTCAGTGCATTTATTCATGCTTCCCCGAACACGATTTCCCTTTTTCCTGATAAACACAAAATTAGGGTAACGCTTTATTTCGACAGTCCACTTTAGTCATTCTACTAACAGTAAGTAACGTTAGCAACTACATGTCAGCTAAGTTAGCAGTCGTTAGATTATAAGTAGACTGTCTGTTTAACATCTTCTGACACTTTTTTTTGATGGGTTCACAACATTTACTTTGCAAATATTTGTCAACTTATTCTAATAACTCTAAACCTACCCTAACAATCTACTCTTGAGAGTTAGTAGACATGTACAGAATTAGTTATCATGTAGTTACAGAGTTACTTATAGTTAGTAGAATGTCTAAAGTGGACTATCAAAATAAAATGTAACCATAATTAGTTGCACAGCAGTGTAATATAATCAGTTCTTGTTCACTTCTATTGTATGGTGAAAGATGTTATGAAAGAATAGTGACCGTTACTCCTCTTTCATTGTGTAAAAAAATGTCAGTAAAAGATATGAGATATTACAGATAAATTATTACAGTTTTCAGAGTTTACAGTCAACTAGTATTAAAACAGTTTGTATTTTATGGTTGCTAACCTGGCTGTGATTAAGCACAAACCTAAAAGGAAATTTTTAAACATGTTTCTTGTAGCATAACTGACTGTAACTTTTGAACTATTTACTCCAGAGCTGAGGTCTCATTATAAAGACAGTTTATAATACACTCTATTGAAAGTGATTACATAATATGGGTCGTAAGTTGATGTTAACTTAAATACTATATATATATATATTTATAATGTATTTGTTTTAAATGTCTTATAATTAAATTTGCCTCTGGTTGAAATGCTGGCTTTACATTATAATGTACATACTTAAGTTCATTTATTAAGGAAAATGTAATTTTAATTCATAGCAGATTCTAGTTTAGAGTTTGCCTGAGATTGAGTGATTTCTGCATTATCACGAACTAATCACATGTTTCTACTCAAGATTTTAGACGGCTCTTTATTTAAATTGAAATCACTGTTAAAGTGCAACCATGTCCCAGCGCAAAGCAAAAGGATTAGACTCAAATCCATCCTCACAATGGCCTTTTGTGTCAGAAATATTTAAATCTTCTGAAGCCTGACAGGATTAGCTATAAGAAAGAAGAAGAGGAAAAAAGATAATTAAGAAAGACTGATTTTAAGAATTGTTTGCGTTATTGGACTATGTTCTTGTGAAATATGTATGCTTTACAATCAACTCATTTTAACTGGACATTTTAACACGGAAATGGCAACAAAAGTAACATTGCTTATCAGTGATGATTGCCATAATTTCTCTGCTTAAAATGCACTTGTTTTTCCTTTATTATTATTATTATTATTAATAATAATAATAAATACCCATAAAAGCAAAAGAGGGATGGAATTGCATCATTAGTAGGCTTATCATGTCTTGTCATGCTGTTCTTAGAACATCAGCATACACTACAGTAGGATGCAGTTTCTACATTTAATGATCCCTGAGACCACAGCACATCCAAGAACACTCAGAGAGGGATATGTCCCAAACAAAGACAGTCCATGACAGTGACGCATCCTTTTTTTAGATATTACACAGTAAAAAAAAAAAAAAAATCATAATTTTTTTGTTTTCTTGCCTTGCCCAGATTTGCCCAAGCAGAATGGAAAGGTTGCCATAGTTACAGGGGGAACCGGAGGAATGGGATATGAGATTTCCAGACATCTGGTCAGCCTGGACATGCATGTGGTCATTGGTATAGTATCATCTCCCACCTGATTACAAATTATTGCACCAAAATCATTCCATTGGTGTTATGGCTCCAGTTTACAGACCAGTTATTGTAGTTACGCAGTCTCTTATTTGGATTTCTTCTACTTGTGATTGATTTTTAAATATATATATTGTTTTGTGCAGTCAGTTATAAGTATGACTGGTGTTAATGGAGTACCATCACAGTTTTTCCCTTTTTTTTTTTTCTCGCTGTCAGTGCGCATTATCAGTAAGAACTCTCTCTTGAAGTATAGCGTCACATAAAAGGCAATAAGAAGGGCTTATGCAAGAGTAACTCTCCTCACATGTTCATTCAAACGCAGGACAGGTTTCTTAGCGTACTGTATGTGTAGGAAGAGAACTTGACTAGAGCTTGGGTTTTTATGTGTACTTTTCTTATTAAAGCCTAAAAGTCTAAAACATTTGTGCAATTGCTGCTTGAAACCTGAGGTAAATCTTTGCTGGTGAACTGTCAAAAAAAAAAAATAAATAAATAAATAAATAAAATGGGTAAAATAGTTTATTACTGGGGAAGGAGACTTATCCTCAAAGATATATTATTGTACATCATAATATGAGCTGAGTTAATCGTTTTCCTTCAAATACATTTTTAAAGAATTCTAATGAAAGTGCATTCAGTAATCTTTTAGCTAGCCATTCACTTTACTGTGTTTGTGTCATTTCTGTCGACATGGTTCAGCATGATTGTCTCTGTGTTTTATGTACATTACATTGATACTTGAGTTTTAGAGAGCAGTCTGTATAATAATTAATTCTCTTAGCTCTCCAACAAAAAAAAACAAAAAACGTTGTCCTCACTACTACTGAGGATGTTCTCTTTGATCATATTTTTCCACGTTGTGTTCCACTTTGTCTTTGCTGGTAAATCTTGTTAAAAGTGTGTTGTACTGTCTAATTTTAGTTCTTCACATCACCAAAAACAAACAAATAAGCAAACTAAAAACTACAGTACACTACACTACTACAGAGGCAGCAGCCGGTGAGAGTAAGGATTCTCTCCAGTGTTTAGTGAAACATCATTTCAACATGCCAAAATACATCTTATTAAAAAAACTCTCATGTGACAGTAAACCATTCAGGTGATTCTTCACAAAAACACAATTTATTTCGTATTAAAGGCATAAAATTCTGTGATTAATTACTCACACTCATGGTGTTCAAAACACAAATGAAGGCATTTTTGATTATTTTCGAGAGCTTTCTGAACCTGCAGCACCATTTTATGTAGTTAGGAGATTGTTAAAAGTCAGTATGTGACATCAGTAGTTCAACTGTAATACCGCTGTAATTTAAAGGCGCAATGTGTAAGATTTTTGTTATAAAATATCCAAAATCCATGTGCACAGTGTTATATATTTCATGCCGTCTATTAAAACTCCGCTCTTGCATGTTTTAATAGATGGGTTCGCAAACATATATTATTCATTGTTTAAGTTATAGTCATGTACAGGTGGTTAGGTGATTAAACAGATATAAATGAGATTTTCATCCGTGAACATGATTTGTGAAAACGACAATCTCCCAATGTTCCACACTCCATCATAGCGTCAACATTCACCTCTGTTATTGTTTTGAAAATGCGACCTCTAGTGGAGAAAACTTACTTATTTTGACTTTTAAAGCTACAAGAATATATTTTTTACGAATATTTTTGACGTCACTCTTCGATACGCTTTCACAAGAGTACCACGATGCATGTGTGTGGAGCGGCTTTCTGTAGCAGAACCAGGATGCACTGTTCTGTGTTTACAAGCAGACGACACACTGGACATAAAAAAAAAAAAAAAACCTCTTTGTAAACATGTCTGAAGATTTGAGAGGATCACTTAAAATGTTTTGCCGAGCCTAACTTATTTGAAGCTGAATATACAGATGATGGACTAAGAGAGATGGACATTCTACATCAGAAAACGGCTTCTGTGTCAGCAGCATCACACTCTTGCATTGTGGTACTCTCGTGAATGCAGGTCAAAGGTTGACATGGAAGAATTGTTGAATAAAGTTGTTATTTTTATTGTTTGGGCACAAACGTTTTCTCATAGCTTTATTCTCATAGCTTAAGGTTGAACCACTGATGTCACATGGACTATTTAACAATGTCTTGACTACCTTTCTGGCCTGTGAATTATGGAGGATTGAAAAGCTCTCAGAATGTTACAAAAATAATAATAACATTTGTGTGCAGAAGATGAAAAAATCTCTTACTGGTTTGAAACGACTTGAGGGTGAGTAATTAATGAATAAATGCGTGAACTAGATCTTTAAAGTTTTAAACTTTTTAAATTGGCACCGATCTACTAAATGCAAATCCTTGAACAAATAAAGGTGAATTCGCTTTAGATTTATCTTGATATTTATTTGTGTTTTTACTGATTTGCTTATATTCATTCTACATTGACCATTGTAACATTGATATACATGATAAAAATGACTATACTTAAAGGGATGGTTCAACCAAAAGAAAATTCTCATTAATTACATTTTTGGTAACACTTTATCTTACAGTTACACCTATTAGTGGCTTATTAGCATGCTTATTATTAGAATATTAGTCATTTATTAGTGCTAATTAGACACAAATTCTACGCCGTATTGTACATCACCATATTCTACATCTCTAATCCTACTCAATACTTAAACGTAACAACTACCTTACTATTAATAAGCAGCAAATTGAGAATTTATTGAGGAAAAAGTCGTAGTTAGTAAGTGTGAACCCTTTACTAACCCTTTTCTCTATCTTTTTCTTTCTGTTCTTCAGCTGGGAACGAGGAACAGAAGGGTCTGGAAGCAGTGAAGAAGATTCGAGAAGAGTTAAATCAGGGAAAAGGTAAAATTCATTCCATTCAAGTGAAATGTCTTTGAAGGGCCTGGGGGTTTTAAGTAGTCGGTTGTAAAAGAAAGGCTCTGCAAGCTGAGTTCCCCAGCATCATGTACCCTCCTCCATCGGTGATCCTGACCTTTACAAGTCTCCTTGAGGTGATGATTTACTCCGCAATGACCTGATGCTACTTAATTTGCAGCTAAACAGGATCATTTTTTCTTGTCGTGTTTGCTGGAAGAGTGTGTGAGAGCAAGCAGAAGAATACCAAGAGAGAGATGTTTGATGATTGTGTTCGCTGAAGAACCATAACCTCATTGTAATGCAGATGGGATATTGAGAGCCGCAGTTTGGATGAAGGCGCGCTCACTTCCCTGCGGTATCCACCCCTCCCCCCACGTGGATTTTTAACTGCTAACCGAGAACAGGCCTGTAGGTTTTCACTTCTAGCTTTCATCATAAGTCTATCGAACTTGAGAAATAATGCACTGCAGGGAAGCTGTCCTTTTGCCCTCATCTAGGGTCAGTTTGTCTAAAACCATAACCTTAAATACTAGTTTTGAAATCGGTCTTGGTTCAGAGAGGGGGGAAAAACGATGCTGCGAAGATGACGGATGTGCTAACAAGAAATGAATCTTTCAAAACAAGGCCTGGCTGGAGGTCTGTTTGTGTGCGTGTACGTGTCTGAGGCTTTTTGCTCTGCATGATCTGTCACTGTACTTCTCTAAGCTAGTCTAATAATGACACATGATCGCTCTTTATATGGCTACAATCACCTAATGAGGGTTAGACATCACATCCAGTTAAACAGAGGAGGTGTTTTAGGAAAACAAGATAGACTGAGCTGACAAAGATGAGACATTTAATTATAATGGGCTCAGACTGCTGGAAAGGAACTTTAAAGTCAAACAGCCGTCTTATTCAAGATGTTTACTGCTGTTTAATTGGACAGGCTAAATGTTGCTGTGGCTGGTTATTAAAAAAAGTTCCAGGATGATGCTGATTTCAAACCAATTGGTGGGGTCAAAGAGGTCACACTTAAATGTTTACTTAAATGTTTGGTTATAATTGCTTAGTTCACGTTTGAAGGTTGCCAGATGTGTGTTGCTTCAACATAAGCATGTTTATTAAGACACATGCTGTGCATTAGCATTATTAGGAAGCAAGCTGAATTAAACTCAGGTGATTGAAATTTACCTAGGGATTCACAATTTATTGAAAAGTAATCAAGATTGCGGTTCTTGTTACCGCAGTTTAAATTTGTCACTGTTAACAACAGCTGTGTGTGTCACTAACTTGCAGAATTAGTTTGAATTTTTATTGTATTGCTCTGCACATGCATAATTTATTCAATATCTGAGTAATAGTTTTATTTATCGTGCTGCTGTGAGTGTGAAGCTCATAGGCACGGTTACAGTAATGAAATTGAGTCAGAAGCACAATTCTTCCATAACAGCCTGACTTGCAGTATTTTAATTTTAGTTATATTGCAAAATAATAATCACTATTACAATATCAAAAAACATTCTTTTGATGCAGATTTTCTCATCATTGTACAGTTTTCTAGATGGCTCGTGTAAAGGTTTTGTCAAAAATGTTACCCAGGCTCCAACTTCTTCATGTGTAATTGCTGCTTTTTTCAGTTGAAATGAACATTAGAAGGAGTCAAACTACTTTTATTCAGTTTTACCACAAAGCATGATTCACAGGGCCAGAACTTTAATTAAGAAATCTTAATTTTTGCACAAAATTTCAGAATATAATACTATGGACCAGATTCACTAAAGTGTTGCAGGTGATTTACTGACAAGATGCACATTAAAGAACACAGATGCAACATCTCATTTCCATAATGAGCAACACTATCTACCAAGAGCAGCAGCAAATTACCATTACCGTTTTTTTAGGGCGTTAAATAATGCTGCAAATACCAGTGAATTGACAAGCGCAAATCTTAGTAAAACACGTTGTGTGATTCATTTCAGTATTCTCCTGGCTTAAATTTACAGATCAACTGGTAAGGGGTTAAAACAAGTAAACAGTTAAACCTGGCATAAAAAAAAAAAGTTAAAGTAGCACGGTTGCACCAGTGAATGAGTTTTTTTATATATAAATTATACTATTAAGTAGGTTTATTTTGGTATAGGGGGTATTTCCAACACAATTAGTGACACTCTCTTGACATTTCAACCAACATACCAACAAAATAAAAATGTGGCCACGGACATGGCATTTCATTTTGAAACCTCTGTGAAATGGAAATATGAGTGTCGCAGAAATGTTGCTATAAGAACATATTTCCAATGATTGGTGGTTGTGGAAGCATTAGTTAGACCAGGTTTAATATTATAAACATACCTAATGCTTTGCATAACTATGTGATTCCTTGCAGATAATGCCGTTAATTGGTCAAGTGTGTAAATTTTCTATTTCAAATAAATGCTGTTCTATTTAACTTTCTATTCATCCTTGGGGAACCAAAAAAACTGTGAAGCAACAGTGATAATTACCAGAAATATTTCTTGAGCAGCAAGCTGTATTAGAATGATTAAGGATCATGTGAAATTAAAGACTGGACAGTTATTTTTTTTGAGCGTTAGTATACCAATCTCAGCTCCGGCACAAGGGGGAAAATGTTTACTGTGTAGCCCCTAAATGAATTGAATTTATGATAACTTTGAATGTACCCAAGCTCAGTTGAACTGAACCACCCAAAATGGCACCGGCCAAGCTCATCATGGGGTCACGCTGACCCTTTACTCTGCGGCTCCAGAGATAGTGTCCGTCTTAGACAGATAGTGCTGAGTGACTGATTCAGGGCAGAGTGCTGCTGGCAGACACACTCGTCCCACGCTGATCTGCTCTCCTCTCTCTTGCCCTGACAACACAAGGCAGACGTGCAGAGCTGAGCCATGGCAGGCGGCAATACACCCTGTCAACGCGTTATGGATTCAGTCGCTCTGGATGGGCGGACAGTTATGTTCCCAAGGCTGTTTTCCACCCATCCTCTGCTTGTCTTATTTCTCTGCGCAGCTGCTGCAGTTCCAGATCTGTGGTGTGATTTGTGAGTGACGAGGCTTTTGTAGTGGTTAGCTGTGGTCATGGAGTCTGCCATAATGACACACACTTTAGGGTTTACTGTATTAGTTCGACCAAGATCTGCTGAAATGTTACATACATATTATATGGAAATCAAAGTCTGTTTAAATATCTGTTCCTTTACTGTGCATAGGCTACGTCTCAATTCACATACTGTCTGTTTTAAATGGTGTGTAAGCTTATAATTAGTGCCTCCTTAATCCTAGGGATTTAATATTCCAAAGGAGCTTGGGTAGCATACTTTTACCAGTCGATTGCATTTATTTATTGTGTTAATATTGTCCATAACCTTTGCATTTGTGCATGCCATTTGACTACGCCCTTAGATATTTCCATTTATTGTCAAGCAGTGTGCTTCTTCATATGAAAATCACATTTTTGCCAGACACAGGGCCCAAAGTTCAACTTTTGATTCATCTCCCTGTAATAACCTATTTCAAAGTTCTCGAGGATCATTTAAGAGCTTCTTAGCAAGCTCTTAGTGTACTTCTTGGTGAGGAAATGTTTCTGCCTTGCTGTTCTGCCATGGATCTATTTTTGACCATTGTCTTCTGTTGTTAGTCATGCTGAGCAATCATTGGATATTGTTCTGGTGTTCTTTGTGACTTCTTGGATTGGCAACCGTTTCAAAATGTCTCCATTTGGATGACATTGGTTTCTAAATCTGACCACTTGTGGTAAGAATTTTGGTTTCCAACCAGTAACTATGTCTTTAGAATATTTCTTTCATTCGATTCTTGTCATCTGACTCTACTCTGTCCTTGTTGTCAGTGACTTGCATGCTAAATTGAGCAATCAATATATGCTCCTTCATGCATTTGTCCAGCAGTTTCCTTTTCACGAATGAGATGCCTGATTGCTCATGAATGGAAAATCTCGTTCTTACTAATAGTCGCAGCTAAGTGAAAGTGCACACTCGTTCATTGGATCAATTCTACACTTTCCAATAGAAATATAGCACTAGCTGTGTTCTTTGTTAGATAGAAAGTTCAAAAGGATAGCAATTACTTGAAATTTGTGTAACATTATAAATGTCTGTACTGTCATTTTAAATGAATGTGATTTTATTTTTTACATAGTAGGCTAATTTTCTTAACTTGAGGTGCTGAAATAAATAAAACTAAAATAAAATTAATAAATATTATAAACAAAACAAAAAAAAAACATAATTACTAAAATTGGAAGAGATACAAAATGAAAATGGAAAATTCAGAGTACACGATAGTATCTTAATAACACTAAAATACCACAGTTTTTGACTCTCGGGGCTGGTCTTATTATGTACTCAAACTGAATTGTTCATTGTATAGTTCCTATTAACCTGTATGTAATTCTCAGTAGGTCATGATGAGAGTTTATTGTGGTACCTGTTGACAGCCAGCTGGCAGCTGATGTGAGCAGCAGACGTCTGCACAGTCAGAACCTGCACAGAACCTTTTGGATCCTCACCAGTTCAGTCAGTGTTTGGTAAAATGTCTGCTTGTTGATGGCTCATTGCAGGGGTGACGGCACCCTACTGCCTGACGTAATTAGACAGACTCCCCAACATATGCCCAAAACACACACTGTGTGTCAAAGGTTTACAACAGTTGTTTACAACATGTAAAAAAAAAAATGTTATAGTGACACTGGTGCATATGCACCTAACAGGAGGCTCATACTCATCTGTGAGGTTTCAAAGACAGCACACTTGATAGCGTTTGTGTAAGTCACTGTGTGTTATCATCTGTTTTGCATTTTTATAATATGCCACTCATACATTTTTATCTTCTGCGGCATCATTACAATAGCAGTGACACTGCAATTATGACATCAGTGGAAAAAAACAGCCTGTTCCTTTCTTTATCTCTGTCCTTTATTGATCTACTCCGTCTCTTTCTGACTTTATACGGAGAGATAAATCTTATCATCCATTCTACGATTTACTGTCCAATCTCTATCTTCCATCTACATTTTGTAGACCTGTTGGAGACCGACTTGACTGACAAAACCTTGCGTCTCAGCCAGATCTGTCACTTACCCGGGAGTTATTCTCTATCAGTCTTCCTCTCTCAGGAGTGTGTGTCTGATTTACTGGCAGCCTTTGAAGATGGAGAAGGGGGGAAATGTCTTTGTTGGTACTTGAAAATGGCGGAATGCCAGTCACTGTGTCCTCCAGCTGGCACTGTACCTCTGGTGCCAAGATTACCTCATTTCCACACTCTTTGGCACATCCAAACTGAAAAATTATGAGAGAAAGAGCAAATAAGGATGAGATGGGTTATATTCCATGGCAGGCCGTATCCCCAGATTAGTTCACCTCTTATAAGGCAGACCTGTTGGTCCGGTGCTATCAGGAAACGGTACTCATAAGTTGTGCGTGGGCTCTTGTGCTCATTACTGCAGCTCGGATTCTTAATCAGTACAGAACATCTGCAGGCTGGATAATGTTTGACCTATTGATGGCAGAAGTTTGGATTTAATTGTTTTAGATCAATCGTTAACCATGAGCCTGTTTACACCTGCTAATTTCATTCGTTTTCGCTGATCGAATATCTTTCTTTAAGTCCCAAGCTATATTGAAATGTATTTATAATTTTTAAAGCCTGCATCTTACCTTCAGTTTCATTCAATAGTTTGCGGATCATCTTTGCTTTCGCACAGTCATATCTGACTATAATGTCATGTAGACTATAACATGCTCTCACATTTATTATTTTAACATATTGGGAAGAGTAATTTCCATATGTGGTTTCAACAACTAGATGCATTTACACTTGTCCAGTTTTGTCTGGAATGTGTTTGGAATGCAGACTATAGACCTGGAATGCCAGACCACCTCCTGAAGTGGTTTGAGCGATAGATATAAATCCTGTCTTGAATGCGTTTCAGAGGGTGCTTACACCTGGTCTTTTCACGCTCGAATAGCTATCTGAACAGACACAATGCATGAAGTGACCAGGTATAAACAGCAATGGTCGTCACTGTCCCTGTTTTCTTGCCCTTCAAATCAGGTGCGGGATACTACACTGCCCACCCATTCTAATTTTACAACGTCTGAGCAACATCAGAGAAGTTAATATTACTGGTTACGGCATTTTTATATTCAGTAATACACTGTGGATAGCAACCCAAGTATAAGAAAAAATCTGTTCCACCAAAGCGTTCTCAAGCGCTCCCTGATGGCCATTTTCATAAGAACTGACTTTTTTTCCCATCTAGTTCAACTGGAGCCAAACCTGAGAAGGGAGTCTAGAAGATTCCACTGCATTCCTGGACATGTAACTTAGTAGAAATTCGTAGGTGGGGATTATGCTAATTGTAAATAAGTGTGCACATGTGCCCTAGTTCCAAATGTTTGCAAAGGATTAACATACACATTTCTAACACTCAAATCTAATGTTTATGATGCATTTGTGAATCCCGTGGAGAGTTTTTGGGAATGTCTATTTTAATTTCGCTACTTACATTTTCTCATGTACTCGCTCAAGTTTCATGAACGTGGCCCAACGTACACTTTACGTTGGCAATGCACGTACTTCACGTATAAAATTAAACAACCATCCTTAGACCGCTGAATCTAACCAAGTGTAAAAACACCCTAAGAAGTGCATGCTTAATAGATCCTTGTTGACAGTATTGTAGTGGAAATGGCCTGAAGCATGAAAAACAGTAGCTTTTTCAAGACAATATAAAACTGTCACAGACGGGACCGCTACGCAAGCTTTAGTCATCTCTTTTGCCTCACACCATAAACTGCCTCTTATATATGCACAACACAGAGAGAGAAACCTAAGGGAGGGCACAATACATCATTAGGGTTCTGCCCCATGAGCATGTCCTGATATATCACACACGCACAGACTCATACACACTCAGCTGTATCTCACCCCCTGCCCTTTCATTTCTATGAGTCATGATACACAATGTCACCACAGAGAGACATCACTCTTCCTGTTTATATCCCCCCTGTTTAATACTCTTGACATAAATTCAGATCATTTAACGTGTGTCAAAGGTGAAACTAGGAGAGTCGATGGCTTTTATAGCATTCTCATGAAACTAGAATAAGTGTAGAAAGTGAAGTGAAGTGGTAAGGCTATAATTGCTATGCGTTTCATTAAAGTTTAACATTTAAAGCAATTTTGACACAAATCTGAGTGAAAAAGATTATTGAAAAAAGTATTGGAAGGGCTGTCGATTCAGTTTGCCTTTATTGACTGGACAGAGGCACATCATTGGTTTTAAAAAAAAAAAAAAAAAAAGGAGGGGTTATGGTATAAAACAAATGTCTGCATGAATGAGTCATTAAGTCCTCTAGAATCAATAATGCAGAAAAGATCAATATTTAGAAAATAGAAAGGGAGCACTTTAACCCAGTCACGAGTGAAACTGGTCTATCATAGGTTGTTACTTTTGAGCTTGATAAGCTGTCTAAGAACATTCTGTTATTTGGGGATGAATGAGTGGTTTTTGTAATGAAGGGTTGCCGGTCAGAATGGCATTTCACACTCTAAACTGGGGTAGCGTCGGACGATTAATGTAATGTAGTGGGTAATTGCTGTAATTGTGTAACTATAATTAGTTTAATTATGCGGTTGAGTACTCAGCACTCGAAAGGTGCACGCTGTGCCAAAGAGCTGAAAGGAATAGACATTCACGTTTTATCACTCATATAAGAGCCTTGCTTCCAAGTCACCACTGAAATAGTATATAATTGTAAGTCTTAATGGGAGGGCCAGACAGACAATATTTTTCTGTTTGTATGATAAATAGATCTGATGCAGCAAGGGCCTATTATCAGCCGTTTCCATACGCCTCTGCTGCCATCACAATCTCTGTTCATTGCACCTGGTTTTCTCATCCCTCCTGCCATTCTATTCTCTTCCATTCATTATTTTGTTCTGGGCTGATCTCATGGATTGATAGCATTTGGGTCAAGAGCACTGGAAGGGGCTCAAATGTCTTTCCATCCATACAACCAATTTCAATCAGCCAGAGATGGGCTATAAACCTTAAGGGAGTGGTGCTGTTTATCACTGTAAATCTCCTAAATTAGGACACCTTGAGGATCAAAGAGGTATTCATAAAGCAATTAGCTGAATTACTTTCTCTTAAATTGAATAATACCATCTAGCGAAGTTCTGGGTTATATTAACTAACCTGATTGTTAGAAATTGATTGATTTTGTTTTGTTGTTGTTGTTGTTTTTTAATAATCAAAAATATATGCAGGTGTTTACAAATCAGACTGTGACATTTTTCTTATATTCCTTTAAAAAATAAGGTTAAAATAAATTGTATTATTATTTTTAATTAGTACATAAGAAACGTCCATAAAATAGTAATATATTTTTGTCATTAATGTTCACATTGTTTTTACTGGTTTTAGTGTATAGACCCTTGAGTGTTGTGTTTTTTTTTTAATTTTGTAGAACCATATATCCAACAAAATGGTAAAGTGTTTGTCAAGTAAACTGAGCAATGCTAATATAAAACATCAAATATGGAAAATGTAATCTAAACTGTGTATAAGGATGAGTACATTACAGTTTTTGAGAAAACTAATATTTTAATATTAAAGTGTTCAACTAAAATATTTTATTTTATTTTTTTTTTTTTTTACTTTTTTGTCGATTAATATAAAACTGGCCTTATACATATATATATATATATATATATATATATATATATATATTAGTGGTGTAAAAATATTAAGCGCGATTAATCGCA
>JAUCMS010000001.1:23561031-23585940 GCA_032357445.1 Enteromius radiatus
CTGTTTGTACTCTCCTGTTTTCACTATTAAAACACTCAGCACTTGGATCCGACTGCTTCCCTTGCTCATTCGTTACATAATTGTATTATTATTATTATTTTTATGATCCCGATATTTAAAAGCTCTCTAAAATTTTTGTTACTTTTTTTTTGGCCTTTTTTAAATTAAAAAATAGCTCATATCCCTGATCACTGTCATTACATATCAGTGCAATAAAGAATTCCCAGCTTTCATTTCAAAAACGCATTCAATTTCGCAAGTCTGTGAATATTCTCCCTCAGATACATTGTGTCTGTGTGTAACACGTTTTGGAGTTACTGACAGGCCATTGTGAAAGGTGCCCTGCTGAATGACAACACTTTATGACAAAGCCACCTGCCCTAATATGTTGCAATAAGGCGTTGTGACAGTGCGGTGTATCCTGAGAGACACTGTTTTCACTCTTTCTTTTCTTCTTCTCCATCTGTCTGTCTCACCCAATCTCTTGGAATTCGTCCTGAAATCTAAAGGTTTGGAGCTGCTGTGTCGCTGGCTGAACAATAATTGGATTTATCTCATCTCTTTGCTTCAAAGATGTGTGTGTGTGTGTGTGTGTATTTGTGTGTGTGTGTGTGTGTTAATCAGACATGATTCTTTTCATCTTCCTTAAGAATATTTGTTACACCTCTTGAATTTCAGATCAGTGTAAGAAATTGAAAACAAGAATAAGAAAGGAAAAATAAAATCTACAATTACACTAAACTTTTATGTACAGTATTTCCAGATTTTTAATTAAATGTGATTTTAGACTTTTGGATTTGACTGTTTACAACATATGTTACATGCTACCTATACAGTAACTACCTGTCTGTGTTGCGTCTGATGCGTTGCCTCAAAATTATCAAAATTGCTGCCATTTTCGCAGGTTGTTTTACTGTCATCCCTCAACCAATTAGAGTTTCTTTCTACTCCATTAAATTCGTAGTTTGTGCTAAAAGAGCTTCAGAGATGATCAGAATAGCAAACAGCATTGTATGATATTGTTGCATGCTCTGCCAGAACAGTATATAATTGATTTTTATGTGTGAACAACTCCCTTTTGGTTATGTGCAATAGACCTGGTAAAGTAGCATCCAAATATCTGGACGTGGATGAGAAGCTATACCCATAGAATTTACAAATGGCCACACCCCTTTTTACATCAAGAAAAAGGGATATTGTTCTGTGTTTTTGATCAAATAAATGAAGGCTTGATAAGCAAAACATTTTTTAAACATTAAAATTAGTAATGTGTCCAAACTTGTTTGACCAGTACAGTGGCTAGCAGAACTAGCTAAAGCTAGCAAGCACAACCTCATAAATGATCAATGAAATGGTGCTAACTAAATATATAGATTTGCTGGCTAGCTAATGTAGTGATTGCGGCGAAGGTGTTCGGATCCATGTGCAATGTTTTTATTGAGTACATGGGCAGGGTCGATAAACAGGCAGACAGAACAACGGAGCCAAAGCAGAATCAAGGTTGGGGGACACAAGCAAATGTCGGGGGCAGGCAGAAAACAATCAAAATCCAAACAGAATAAAATCAAAACTCCAGGAAAGCAAACAATGAAAAGAACGCTCAGAAATGATGCCGGAACAAATCAAGACTTTGTGATATATCTAAGTGCAACTGTGGTTTTTATCCAAGAGGTAATAATGAGTGAGGGAGTGGATGATGAACTGCAGCGGTTTGAGTAATTACAGATGGCAGACAGGTGTGAGTGAGTGGTGTGTTCTGGGAAATTGAGTCCATGTGAGTCCAGATGATAGTGAGATGGGGTTGGAGTGCCCCCTGACATAGGCCCAGATAGTACCTGCTTGGAACTCGTCGAGGGACCATGGTGGAGTGAATGATGAACTGCAGCTGTGGGAGTGATTACAAATGGCAGACAGGTGTGAGTGAGTGGTGTGTTCTGGGAAATTGAGTCTGTGTGAGTCCAGATGATAGTGAGATGCCCTCTAGGTGGGCTGTGTATATATATATATATATATATATATATATATACACATACACATAACACCTTGGTATTTGAATCCTATTCAATCCAATCATATATGGTTTAGCCTAATTTAGTTGCCCAGCATATTGCACACAGCACAATAATGTTTTACTTTAGTGATGGTAATGTATAATGACAAGATTAAACTATTTGTTTATCAAATGCAGAGACGGTCTCTGTAATCAAAACAATGAGAAATTAGGTGCCCCCAACTAAGCAAGCCAAAGGTGACCCTGCTGTGTGCATGTGTTTGAGCAATTTTTAATCTAGAAATTAAACTAAAATTGCATTGAATCTAGTTGTTTTAACCAAAATTATGCTGCAAGAGTTTTTTTCTCAGCTATATTTAAATTCCTAGTTTCTGCAATTTTGATAATTTCCAGTTTATTCCCGTTAATTCCCATGGAAAGTTTCCAGTCTTGAAAATTCCAAGAATTTTGTAACCTCTTCTCGCCTCTTCTCAAGGGGAATTATTTGTACTACAAAAGATAATTGAGTGCGTTGAATACAAATGTAATTTCCGCACCCTTGTTGAGGTGAGGTGTGTTGATACTGATTTATTGTGATCGTTATCAGCACGGCAATATCCTTTTGCAGGGTGCTTATTTACGAGTCGGGTTGAGTCACGGTTCATGGCGTCCATTATGTATGCTGCACAGGAGTTGCTGTAGAAAACCCAGAAATCACGGGGCTCAGTGAGGACAGTGTGCTGTACATGTTTAAAAGAAAAGATGACAAATTATGAATGTCTCGAGGGGAAATATTGTTATGACTAAAAGGCTTTAAAATAGAAAAGTACACCCACTGTTACAGAATACAATTTTTCGGCACTTGGCGGAAAGAAAAAAAAACTTGAAGGTTTATCCATGAGCAAAAAATATAGTTGAGGAAAAAATGTCAAAGATAATGATGTGTTTTAATAATAGGTTTTTTTGTTTCCTGAAAAAGAGATTCTTTGCTGTGCATGATGTGAATACTGAATGCGTGTACAATTTCTGAAGTTTATTTCTGGAAGCGTTTGTGTTCAGAGAACGAGAGCTATATGAAATCTTTCCTTTTATCTTTTAAACAGCTTTCCCACCAGTGTTTTATTTCTCACCTGACAGCTTTTCCAATTGTCACAAAACAAACGTAGAAGTAAAAAATGCTTGGATATAAAATATTAAGGGAGGGTGGTATGGCTAACATGTTCATGGTATCTGCATATTATCACAATGTAGTTAATCCTCACTTAATATTCAAAAAATAATGCTTTAGAAATGAAATAGCCATGTGGTATTGTTTATTTTTAGATAAACCATTGGAATTTATATGTGTGTAATAATAACAAATACAATGTACTTCATCGTTGATTGTTTTCTCAAATTGGCACTTGATGGATAGAACATGTTAAGTGTTAGCCTGCTTACTAAGACACAATTAAGTTTATTATCATGTATTAGGTGTTGTGACCTAGAGTGAACAACATTTATGGTTACACTTGATTTTAAAGGGTTTTGGGCTCCAACCCAAAATAAAAATGTTGTCATTAATCACTTGCATGTCTTTCCAAATCCTTAAAAGCTGTGTTTGTCTTCAGAAGACGATTTCAATTCAGCATATATTGGCAAAGTATGCATAACATACAAGGAATTTAACACATTTTGGATGAAAACCGGGAGGTCACATAATGAACACTGTCAAGGCCCAGAAAAGAATGAAAGACATTATCAAATGCATAAGCTGTTTGTGTTCAGTGGATATTCTTCAAAATGATGCTACAGTGACGTGGAGAAACCCAGAGGAGACTAATTGTTGAATAAAGTTATTTTTATTTTCTTTGCTTACAAGAAGTATTCTCGTCACTTGGTAAAATTCAGATTGAACCACTGATGGCCTATTTTTCACAATGTCTTTAGTACTTTTCTTCATTACATGGTAGTCAATGGGACAGTCACATGCCTCCTGGTTTTCATCTTAAATTGTGTTCCGAGGAGGAGCGAAGCTTCTAGGACTTTAAAAAAAAAAAACCTTTCACTGTCACTCACATAAAAAGAATGTAAAACAGCCCTATTCACTGAGAGCCATGCAAAAATATGTGTATAAGACCCAGCAAAATCTCTACTTATTGACGCATTGCAGCCGTTGTGCAGAATACAGTGTCTGTAAATGTGCTCAGCCTTATAAAACTGTATATAAAGGTGTTGAGTGTTGAGTTCTGTACCTCAGATGTTGCTCCTTTTCCCATTTAGCACACAGGCCCCGTATGGCCCAATACTAACAGCTTTAAGGGAGAAGCTTTTCTTCCACTCTTTGTGCTGTATTGATTCAGCTCAGTATCGAGAAACCGTGTAGCTCCTGTAGTTTAATCCAAATTCCCTCAGACGAAAGAGATCTAGAAATGAGAAAAACAGTGCTCTGCCCCAATTGCCGGACCTCAAAGGGAGCCGTTTGAAGTGTAGAATCTGGCAGCGTTTTTAGAGAAGATCGGCTGTCCTGTGTAATTGATCCGTCTGGAGGTCATAGTCCAACTGACCGTCTGCATATCAATCTCACCAACTCTGCTGGCCAACTTTTAGATCTTCTGATGTGGAAGCGAGCCATAACATTTGCAATTAGATGGATCGTTTGAATAATTAACCATGGCAGCTGGAAAGCATCGTGTGTAAACATGAGGCAAGAGTCACATGAGGGAGTGTATGAATTAGGACTGACAATAAATAAAATGAATTACATAATCAAATGAAGCATATATGGATATCTTAAGGGGGAAAACCCCAAAATAAAGATAATTTAAGACATTAAAGTGTTGTGGCAGATAAGTAATGAATTCAGTAGACATTACACAAAATCTCAGCTTTTCATTCGAGCTGCGTTTTGCATCAAGAGCGAAGGATTTTGAGATGTCATGCCTAAACAGCCAAAGGGATTCGCCCAAAAAAAGTTAATCCTGTCATCATTTACTCACCTTAATGTTGATCTAATCCTAGGGATCCAAAACTAGGCATCCAATAAGAGTTCTCACTTTCCCCGACAGCCCCGACATGCTGAATCGGGCCAACGTAAGCCTGTCGAAACCCTATGAAAGCCGACGAGTGGAACACACCAAACCGACAAGCCTGACCATCGGCTTGGTGTGTCCCAGCTTTAATACAGAATAATTACCCAGTATGTACTCAGTAGTAGCCATACTTACCATGTAACTAAGTTATGGAACAGTTTGTACTTACAGATTGAGTCTGTTACACTATGAAACCAAAAGATTGTCACATATGTGTTGCAGACACACAACGTAATTATTAATTCAAGTACACACACATAAGCTACTTAAAGGGTATTAAGATTGTACTTTAGTGTACTTGTGTATCTGTACACCTTAGTTGGATTTAACCCTTTAGTACCCAGCTTTAATACATGTAATACCTTTCTAATTACATTAAAATTACACAAGTGTATCAAAATTGCACTTAAGTGTAAGTAGCTGTGTAACAGACGTTGTCTATTGTTGTTACGTAACATATGTACATTTTATTTCATGTTAGTACAATGGTTACTACTAAGTAGCTAATTAGGTAATTATTCTGTATTATGACACCTTAAAATAAAGTGTTACCTTTATTTATTTATTATAGAAACCTTATTCTAAGGTGTAACCAAATGACAAATTGGCAGTCCTGATACAGATGCAATACTAGTATTTTGCTGCAGGCTTATTTACGAAAGCAACTGACAAGAAAGTGCACATATAAGTGACATTTACCAGAGCTAGCAGCTACAGATATATGTCAAGTGCTAGAGTTACACTTCAAGTGCTAAGAAGAACACTACAGCACAAATGCACATTGCGATGGCTGTCACGTACAAGTATCGTGAAAGTCATTGACATTGGCAGACAAATTTATATTTTACTCCAGGAATCGGGAACATCTTTCCTGTCCTTCTTAGATATTTAATATCTGTCTCTGATGAAATATTCGTAACGTGCCCACAGCTGTGTTGACTTCATCTCTGATTCCTGTCCATCCACAGACGCCTGCCGAAGGAGCATCCACGGCCATCTACGCTGCAGCTGCCTCCGAGCTGGAGGGGATCGGAGGACTCTATCTGTACAATGGACGCAAGACCGAGTCTTCAGCACTTTCTTATAACCAACAACTGCAAACTAGGCTGTGGAAAGAAAGCTGTGCTCTAGTAGGTCTCTAATTAGCTCCCGATCACCGAAAACTTGGCCCTTATCCATATAACATCAATCTGAAAAATCAACCTCATGCCTTAAGTTAGTATCCCTATTTGCCAAATTATCCCTTGGTCTTTAAATCATCGTATTACCTTTATAGTGTTCACACAAGCCATCTTAGACATGTACCTCAACGAAACGTGACAAGTGCGCTGTTTTCCGTCCTGAAACTGCTCTCTTCCTCTTCACTTGGGAACTCTCTGAACACATTTTTCCCTGAACTAAGCA
The DNA here is from genome assembly GCA_032357445.1 of Enteromius radiatus. Taxonomy (NCBI): domain Eukaryota; kingdom Metazoa; phylum Chordata; class Actinopteri; order Cypriniformes; family Cyprinidae; genus Enteromius; species Enteromius radiatus. The sequence goes on from JAUCMS010000001.1 coordinate 23,567,497, forward strand.
AATAAAACAATGATTTTGACTAATAATCTAGTATCTTGTTCTCTGCTAAGCCTTTTTGGGTGCTTAATGAATCAGGACCGTCGCAATGGCTGTTCTACTGATTTTGTCAACAGACTACAAAGACAATCAAAGGATTATATGCGAAATCTCCAGCTCTCTAAACTGGGCAAATACCAGCCTGTGTCTGTTGATTCTCTTAGTTTCTGTGCTAGGGTTTTTGCATCTTTCTTTGTTAGTAGAGCTGTATATCTGGCACCTACGTTGGGTTATTCCGCCCATCAGTCAGTGTCATTCCTCCCTCTGCCTACCGCATCTAATTGTCTAAACACAAACTGCAGAAGGGCTAAGGGGGAAAAAACATTTGTCTGGCTAAGCCCTTCATTTTTCATTCCCTCACTGTGCAATTTGCAATGCCGTGTTTTGAATTTTCCACAAAAGAGACGGCTGCCCTCATGCCAGGTGCCTCACCTTCATTCACCTTCTTTCTCCCTGAGGGGGAAATTTTCGTCCAGCTGTTTTGTTCGTGATTGTGACGTGCTCAGAATTTGTGATTCCAATGTGTAATAATGTAGTCGTTGTGTTTTTATTTCGACAGACCTTGAAACAGAACCATTTCAAATGTGTGCACATATTTATAAACTAAGATTTTGCTTTGAGATGTCGAGACTTAAATAGATTAAGACATCCTTTTTGTTTGTTTGTTTTTTTTAAATGTATTCATCCAAGGTTGATGTGCAATAGCAAACCTAAAGCTAATCGAGTCTTGAAATAATGGAAAACGGGAACGTTTTCCAATAGGTGATGTCGCTTTATAAATACCTATATATACATATATATATACCTATATAAGTACTGTAAAATGATTTACTTTCTACCCGCTGGTGTATGTGACAACTTGTCTCACGTTTGGCCGCTTTGGTAAAGTGCTACTTTGACCTGTTAAATTCTAATTTAAGTGTACTAGTGTCAAAAGGTGCCTGTTATTTGTGTATTTTATGTGGCGTCAATCATGCAGTTGACCAAATGTGTTCACATTTAAACCTCTCTAATTCAGATTATTTTCTGTATTGTGCAATGAATGGGATATATAAAGCTTTTGGGTAAAAGAGAGATGACGATATCCACTCTTTTTCGTTGCTTTAGAGAATTTGCTTGTAGTTTCGCTTATTGTACTGTAATTATGCACTAATGGAAGTGCTGCTGTATTATAACGAATCTAGCATTATAGGAAGGGTAAATAACTTCCATGCACAGATAATAATGATCCAACAGTTGAATTATATGGTTGTGATACTGAGAAATAAATTAATAACAGTGTTTGGAGGCACCAAATGGTTGATGATACATGAATCGAGAAACGCTCTCAGTACAAAATGTGCAAAGAGGATTTTGCGTACTTGGCTCCTCAGTTACATGCACTGTGAACGAGCCCAATGTTTCTGTCATTTGTGTGTGTGTGAAAGAGAGGGATGAAGACGGAGAAAAGAGTGCAGCATTATCTTGCCAGGAGGCTCTGAAGTGTCTCATCTTCAGCTCTTGTAGAAAACAGAGTGAATGGATTTCTCTTCTAAGGCTCTTGTCTAAATAAAAACACTGATTTCGCTGTTCCAGTAGCTTTTTTTTTTTTTGCCAGCTAATGTTGAAGTGGAAATGAAATATGGGATGTAAAAGCTCATTTATGTCGTTTTGGGTTTTGGAAATTGTGCAGGGCCGGTCATTTGCTGTTTCAAGGACATCAAGACGTCATATGATCCACATGCTCTGTTAAATTGAATAGAATAAAATGGTTTCATTCATTCTCTGTTCCAGACGTTTCATTTGAAAATTATTTCGTTCTCACTAATACTTTACAACAAGTTCAGTCACATGTAGTCACATGTAACATCTTTTTTTTTTTTTTTTCACTGTTTTGAAGTAATAGTTGCACATTTTGCTTTAAGCAGATGGTACATTTTGAGAGATGGCTGTTGCAGGCTGTGTGTGTGTGTGTGTGTGTGTGTGTGTGTGTGTGTGTGATGTGACCTGAAATCCTCTACAGGAGCAGATGACTCATTTTAGTTTTTTTCTGTCATGAATGCCTGTGGCAGTTTATGGGACATCCATCTCAAGCACATCCTAGCACCCACTCTCAAACACATGCAACGCCATGCAAGACTCATCTCGCTCTCATATTTAAATACTAACACATTTGATAGCTTTTTAAGTGATACTCTTGATCGCAAACACCTGCTGATCATTTATGGGGCCCGTTTCAGTAAGGAGGTTCAAACAACTCGGAGTTTAAGCTTGAACTCTGAGTTGATTGACCCAGAGATTAAAAACTCAGAGTTTTGTGTTTCAGAACAGCTGATCTGAGTAAGGTCAATCAACTCGGAGTAAACACTGACAAAACATTTCATTGGATACGGGAAGTGAACCCGGGTCGTTCATTGTGCATGACGCTGTATCCGAACCGCTAGACCACAAATTCATGTTAATGCTAGCTCTCAAACTTTACTTGATTTTAAAAATGAAAACCTCAAAAAAGGAAAAAAAAAACAATTGGTTACTAATGTTCGGGCGCCAGACAAGTATCTACTTGAAAGATGCTAAATTTTTGACAATTAACGTTATCCTGGATAGCTCAACCACACAATACCACCGTTACAAGGGAAAAGACAAAAATATCCACTTTGGGTATCAAACTCCTTGCCCGAGGTAAATGTACTTCTCTTCAAATTACTCATTGAAAATCATTCTCGTAACTTAACCTCCTTTCTGAAACGGGCCCATGGTCTTCTAAATGTTCACCTATTCCTGCAGTTCTCTTCAGACGTCGATACTTCTCCTAAACAAAAAGAAAGAAAGATATTCTGGAGAATGTCGGTTTTGTTTACCATTGACTTCTGTGGACTAAATACAAAACAAAACACTGACATTTCTTGAAATATCTTATGTTCCACTGAAAAAGGAATGTCATAAAGTGTCAGATGTATTTAAATGTTTATAATGGGAACTCAGCCCTTGTTGTGAGATGACTGGGTTTGTGTTTCATGCAGCAGCTTGACAAAGTTTAGTATTAAAATTTAACGCACACATCTGATCTGTGATGTTATATTCAGTTAGGTTTCGCTCGTGATGAAACAAGAGCACTGAACCTTGCATAATCATATTTCTAAGAATATTTTAAGCAAAGAGAAGCTGCATATTTAATATATAGCCTATAGTCATAACAATTAGGCTCTTGAAAATAAAAGAAAACATTTAAGAAGACTCTCATAAAGCCCTATATGCATGTAATGTGTCCCCATGTAGAGTTATATGCATGAGAGGCATTCTTAACAAAAAAGATTCAAGAAACAACTGAAAGGGATAGTTCACCCAAAAATGAAAATTGTGTGATTAATTAAGCGTTCCAAACCTGTAAGACCTCCGTTAATCATCATAACACAAATTAAGATATTTTTGACAAAAACACTCCAACTACCAGATTCAAGGACAAGCAAAGTATATTAAAGAAATCGATAAAATAGTCCATGTGACATCGGAGGTTCAAATTTGATCTTATGAAGCTATGAGATTACTTTTTTGTGCCAAAAGAAAGCAAAAATAATCTAATACAGCAACCAACAGTTTCTGTGCCTTCTTGTCAACTCCTAACTCTGTTTATTTCAATTATTTGTGTTCCAAAGATGAAACCTGTAACGACATGAGGGCGAGTAAGTAATGACAGAAGAAAGGGAAAAAAAAAAATCAATTTATTAAATTTTTTTTCTATGCTTTTATTTTTCACATAACGGACACTTCTCATGTTTATTACCATCTTATGGTTTTTCTCAACCGTGAGTCACTTTGGATAAAAGCATTTGTCAAATGATTAAATGTTGCTGCAGTTTCTAGATGAAATGAACAACCTTGGTTCCTTTTCATAGAAATTATGATTATAGGAGCAGATTTTTTTTCCTTGCACAATACTGTTATGACATCAAAATACTTGACATAATGCATGATTTATGAATGAATAAAAAAGAAAAAAATGCATTGCAGACTTTGCTCCATATGTGTGATTTTGTGATGTAGTCACCCGGTAGAGCATTGCACTTATGATGCAGAGCACTCTGGTACGAGTCTGATAAAACACAAGTCACGAATCATTCCACAAAAGAGTTCAAAGTCTTGCCGAAACAACTATTGTTTTGGTTTAAGGTATGGTTTGGTGTGGCTGGTATATCATCTTCAGATGCGATAGAGCTTTAACCTGGAGATATCATTTCATGATTTGCCATGATACGTACAACAAACAACATTATAAAACGTTGCCACAGTCATGTTGAACTGTTTCAGAGGAAATTTAAAGGAATAGTTCACCCAAAAATGTTAATTATCCTGTCTTTTACTCACCTTTGAAGTATCCTAGGTGGGACAAAAATGTATGGAGAAGGGCTTTATTCACGCCCCGGAGGCGTGTGAGGGATTTTTTACGAATAGGTGCACGTTATTTCATGTCTTCTGAAGTGTAATGGCTATCACCTGTTTAAACCCATTCAAAGGCTTGGATTCGTCTGAAAGAAGAAAGTCACATAGGATGCTTCAAAGGTGAGTAAATGACAGGATGATTTTCATTTTTGGGTGAACTACCCCCTTTAATATGCTATTTAGCAACTCAATATTTTATTTTCAAAACAATGCCATGAAATGATATAACTTAAAGTGCCCTTTGTGGACCCAAAAGGTACGGAGGAAGATATTTAAGGTTTGTAGAGGTGACCACTGACCAGCAGGCTCATCAGCATGCCTTTCACTCTATCGGTCATCTATCAGATTTGCCCAGGATCAATCCTCCCACGCTCTCAATGGGGTGGGAAGGTAGGCGTGTGCAGAGAGCCGTTGTCTTATCCATAAATCTCTGATTAGTGTCCACGGGCCACATTAGTGTGTGAAGGAGTGTGTGTCTGTATATGCGCTTGATTTGATCCATGTTCCCCTGTAGTTTATTTTCCTGGAAAGGATGGCTATCTCTAATTTATCACTGTCACAGGCTTGCCAGGGCTTGTCACACTTTGCCCATCACTCTATGGCCTCTGTGGCGCTCCGGTTGGTCCCCCACCGTGTCTGGAATCCAGCTTTTTCGATCCTTATCTGACCCTAATTTGTGCGTCAGACTTGTTCGCTTTGTCTGCTCGATAAAAGACGTAGACGTGGGCAGGTAAGTAGCTGCCGCTGAATCGAATCAATCGGTGGACCGTTACCTTGTCAATGTGATCAACTGCATTGCATTTTTTATGGAATCAAATGATTTCGATCTATTTTTTTTCATTTAAAAAATGCATATTTTGTTGTAAAAATTATATTTAAATGTTCTCTCGGAAAGTACATTTTGTTAGTGAATTTGATAAAAAACAATTAAACATGAGTATTGGTTGATTTACAGTGACTTTTATGAAAGTTAGTTTTTAAAACATTTTATTAAATGCACAAAGGAAGTTATACTTTTACTGTTCCTGGTCAGATGTGTAAATGTGGAAATAAGCACTCTTTCCCTTGACTGTCCCAACCAAAGCACAGCCATACTCACAACCCTAACAAATAAGAAAAAAAAGCTTATTGCAAATGGTATATACAAAAAAAAATTTATGTAAAAAAAAATACATATATATAGCCTATATATATATATATATATATAAATTATAATAATTTGCTGATGCTTTTATTCGCTGTATGCTTTCTCTGCCACAGTATAAAACCCTGAATCTTAAGCATTAGCTGCAAGCCATTTCAATCTTTATTTTTAGTTCACAGTTTTCTTAATGCACATTATTGACCTTACTTTGATTGTTTCACCTATTCTTTTTTTCCCCTTTGTGAATATCACCTTTCACTTGACATTGATTTACTTGTTTTGTTTGAGGTGTCAAGAATTGGCTGGTTAGCATGGTTCAGCTAGCCTATTTGCTAAGTTCCAAAGAGATCATAGAGTTCCCAAGCAATTAGCTTTTCCATCTTTAGCCTTTGCTTGAGCATATTTGACGGGCAAACACTAGGCTCAGTCTGGTCGAAGATTGGCTTCCATAAACCCTTGTATCAACTTGATTAGAGAACTGGCAACACTTACAGATGAATGGCTAATGGCTGACAGAGCAGGTAAGTGACCTTCTGGTATAATCAGTAACATTTCTGCAGACATATACCTATTAAAACATGAAAATGCTGTCATTATTAGTTATCCTTATCAAATGCCAAACCCCTATGTAGTTTTCATTATTTATTTATCTTTAGAACTTGTAATTTTATATAACTTTTATTAACTTCACAATATAACATTGTCAGAGGATCTGATGTTATGGAAGGTAGACATTTTATTATGTTGCCAGCTTAAAAAAAAACTCAAAAAATAACCACTCTCTGTGCGTTGCATTTTTTTTGAATGCGAATGTGTGAATTCCTTTTTTACTCTATCAAGCTGGTTTATGGTGATAGAATAAAAAAATAAATTTCAAGGTCTTTGGTACGTCTTGAAGAAAGGCTTTAGGGCGTAAGTCATTTCGACTGCTCCAGTGGTTGTTTACCCTTTGTGTGAGCTTTCAGATTAGCAATATTGCAGTAATAAGCGGTTTTCATAATGAAAATGCAAAGAGACAAGGTAGCCTCGGTGGAACAGTATCTTGCCCCCTCTGGGCTTTTTTTGTTTATACGGAGGGGGAGAAACAATGAAAGACACATGCTTTGGAATTTTTATTAGCAGATTTGCTTTCCCTCAGGTATGTTGCACTCCATGTCAGAGGTCAAATACATACTACAGATAAAATCCATTCCATTTACTATGCATCTTCTTAAAGCAAAATGGTATATCCAGTAACACTTTTGTTAGCATTTGTTAGCATTACTTTACTACATGATAAATTAACAAAATTAAAATGAAAAAAATAATGAATTATAAAAATACTTCTAAAGTGTTCATTTAAGTTGCATCTGTTAATTTTGTTTAATAGACCTGCTAGCTAACAGGAACTAACTCCAAAAATTAGTTTATTTGTTTTTGACAAATGGTAGCAAAGATACATAAAATGTTTATTGTTATTTAAAGGAATAGTTCAACCAAAAATTCTGTCGTCGTTTACCCTCAAGTAGTTCCAAACCTGTATGAATTTATTTGTTCTGCCGAACACAAAAGGAAGATATTTTGAAAAAAGTATGTAACCAGGCTGTTTTGGTCACCGTTGACTTTTCTTTAGTAGGAAAACATCCTGTGGAATTCAATGGTGACTGAATGCTTACAAAAAAACTTCAGAATACATTCCTTTGTGTTTGGCAGAGCAAAAATAAATAAATAAATAAATTTTAATTTTTGGGTGAACTATTCATTTAATGATAATGCTTTAACTGACACTATAGGGGAGAGTGGGGACAGTTGCAACGTGTGGCAGTTGCAACATTTCTGATCGTAGGCTTTGAAGGCTTGTTACTACAGTAAACTTGAATGTTATGCCTTTTAAATATTGTTATTAAGTCAGTGAACTATTTGAGACCAGAGACAGAAACTAAAAAGAGATTTGAAAAATGATGCAATTATGAGTTTTATTACATCTAAATGATTGTTGCAACTGTCCCTCGGTACTGAAACTCGGAAACTGAAGGAAATGTAAAAAGTGTTGCAACTGTCCCCACTCTCCCCTATTCTATTTTTTTTAGATTGGTGGGGTTTTGTTAAATGTATGCCTTAATCATCAAAATAAAAAGAACCAAAGACTTAATTTAATAAGATGCACCATATATCTTTATATCTTTCATATGATTTATTGTTATTAAACAGGTGTAAAAAGTAATTTATACCCAAAAGTGAGTAAAATATGAGGAATATCCACACTTATAAAACTGGAAGAAAAAATGAAAAAAAAAAAAAATTATAAAGTTTTAAAAATAATAAAGTAAAAGTTTCCTGTTAGGTGTAGGGTTAGTGTTTAATTATGAACTGCGTAATTATCTGCATTTAAAACAATAGAAGTCTATGTAATGGCCCCTTTTACATAGCTAGCTAAACGTGTGTGTGTGTGTGTGTGTGTATGCACGTTACTTATCACAGTCAGAGTGCACAGGTACACTGATTGAAAGACCTGAATGAGTCAAAGATTCTTAACAGTCAGAGAGGTCAGAGAGCTGTCCCACAGTGGAAGTGCTGCTCAGTGTTTATACCAAAATGAGATGAATGTTAGCAGGTGAAAGCCAGTGGGCCATACTGTTTGATACAGGCCTATGAAGGTCAGGCCGGATGGCCAGTGAGGTAGATGTCATATGTCAACATGATGGTAGTTACTGTTCTTTGTTTTTGCACTTTAATCGGAAGGGCTTTGTGCGGCTTAGGCCTCACCCAAAACAAAACACGCCCTAATAGTAGCAGTAACTACAGCACCAGTATTACAAGGATTTTCATTTTGTAAGCCAACAGAGCCGTTATGTGTTATTTGTAATTATGTAGCGGTGATTTCCTGTGTTACAAAGGTTTGTTTTATTAAAATTGTTTTTGCATGTTTGGAACTAGACAGTTGTCCAATTACATTATAAAAATCTGAGAATATTTCACATTGATTTTGTGTCTTCTCATAACCTGGTAATCTTAGGCCAGTGATACAGAGATCAAAAAATGAATAAAAAGGTACAAAGCTTAATCTTTTTTTGTTTTTTTTTTCTTAATGCAAGAGTAATCCATCTGTCATAAATAATTCAGCATGATTTGGTTTGCACTGGAATTCATTAGCCATCACAGTAAAGGGGGATATAACCTGCAGATGTCTGGATTAAATTTCATAGGGGCATACTTTACTCTGCCACCTCCATTTCCACATTCAGTGTTGGAGCCACACACATAAAGTGACCTGGCAATGACATTTGTAGTACCTTTCATGCTTTGCATAGCAAGGCATGCAGTTATTTATTTTTTTGTTTATTTATTTTTAATTAGTTGTCATTATAAATATCCATGTGTTTTATTCAAAACAGTCTCACGACCAATTTGTGAATATTCGTATGACCTCACTCGTACGATTTTATACAATTTGTCTAAACCTCAGTGACGGGTGGGGTTAGGTGTAGGTCATTCGCACTAATTCATACAAATTGGCAACTCGTAAGATGCATACGATTTAGCAAAAATCATATCAATTTGTACAAGTGAGGTCATTCGAATTTGTATGAATTAAAATACGAATTGCTGTGAGACTGGGCTGGTTTTATTCAGTTTCCCGGGTTAATGTATTATCTTGACAACAACACAATGATAGAATGAATGATAGAAATGTTTTCTTTCTTAAACAATTAAGTAACTCTTTCACTTGAAGTAAAAAAAAGCACCATCAAAGTAAAACCAATGAAGTACTGACAGGTGGTATTTTGGGATTGCTGCATATGTTGAGAAAGACTTAACTATTTAATATTACAAATTTCAGTAACAGATCATGATTTAAGAACATCCACACAATATTAATTCAGTAACACTTTAGGTGAAACAAACAACATTTTGGTTCGGACCTAAATGTATCTTCAGGCTTGGTGTTTTCCACATTTGTTGTGTAAACACAGATGTGCACAGTGTGTCATTTTACTACATAGATGACATGATCCTCTTGATGTACGCGTGATGAATTCAGTTGGTGATCAAACGTTTAGAAACATTCTAAATTTGGACCCTTTGATGATACTCGTGTGCTATTGATCTTTTGTGCTAATAGTAATTAATTATGTGGTAATATGAAATGTTTAGAGAATACATTGCATCATTTTATGAGAAATGTAAATGGCCTGTATTTAACATTTATCAATATTTTGTACATTTCCTGGAGTCAGATTTTCAATTGTCTGTTAGGAGTTGGCAGTATATTTGAGGAACAGAAGGGGAAACTAAAATATATACATTTTTTAATATATGACTGCGTAATCTGTGTACAGAGAGCAGCAGCCCTGACTTTGTGTGTGGCATGTACTTTGACTTAAGGCCAAATGGTAAAAGTTATGCCTTAGGTATAAGAGTTTGATTGGAAATAAAGTAAACGTGTGTCATATATGCCATAAGGGGAAACACCTGAGAAACATACAGTAAAGTAATATTTAAACTGCATGAAAATATTTAGTAATGCTTGGCAACCTCAGGCTTTGCTCCTGAAAAGGAAATTATTGGCAATTAAGACTGGTAAAGGCATATTTATTATGCTATTTCAACAAATAAAAAGAAATTAATTCTATTTATAAAGATAATCAGATCCACTTGCTCTACAGCAGTACCAACTTTTTGTATTGTAATATTTCTAAATCATCACCTGGTCATAAATCAAACAGTACCCCTAACCTTTGACCCCCTGAAACACACCTGACTGTGCTACACCTGACAGCCAGGTGTGCTTGCTCATGTTAAGTTTTGCACTGTCCATTGATTATAAGTGTGAGTGGGTGTGATGTGTGTTTATAGTACGCATCAGATTACAAAGAGCAGAATTAGGGGCCGTTGAATGCACTCAGCCTTGTTGGGCTCATAGTTTGTACTAAATACTTTCCCCTGTATGTTTATGTTGGGCAGCTTCTGCTTGTTGTTCTTTGTTCCCCCTCATTACTCTAGAACGCTAAACATCAGCGCAGCCTGAAGGCAGGGGCACACACTGGAGGTCACTACAGAGAGGCATTTTGTCTCTGTAAACCATTTATTAGAAATGATGTTTAGACGGTAAACCAAGTGTAATGAAAAACTGTAAGGGTATGAGTGTATATATATATATATATACAAGCATGAAATTTTACACTGGCTTTTATTTTTATATTTATTTATTTTCTAGTCAGAAGTAATAGGATTTTCTGCTGTCAAAGTAGAATTGTTGATTTATGTAGCCTATCTTTGATAACTTTTACCAGTAACTTTAACCAATACCAGAATTTATTTCTTTTTTTGTTTCATTACAGTTATCAAGTCAGTCCACATGGATGGCTGAACAACTGAGCCTTTAAAAATGGTTGTTAATGCTTCTATTGTCTATCGTCGTTTTGATTACAGAGACCATCTCTGCATTTGATAAACAAATAGTTTAATTTCGTAATTGTACTTTACCATCACTCTATTCTCCTATTTGATAATGTTCAGTGCTTTGCTACAATCTGTATTGTTAGCGCTATATAAATAAAAGCGATTGATTGATTGATTCTAGAATACTTCTGATGCTGAGATTAGAAAATTTTTGCAGTAATCAAAATTTAAAAGAGAGAAAAAAAAAACATGTAAATGAGTTATCTATATATATAAAATGCTATATCCGTGTCACAGTACAGTCCACTTTCATCAGTGCAGAAGACAAGAATATGACATGAAATGCTTATCAGGTACTGAAGTGCAGCCTCACTGTGTACTCATCAAAGGGCTAGAGGCAGAAATCGGGGCCCCGTATCTCTGGCAATCAGAGATCTCTCTCTATTCAAACAGAGACTGACATGTGCAAGGGCCCACGCAAGAAATCATGGTCATGAGAGTGAGTTGCCGATGTTATAAAAAAATAAATAGGAAGATTTATACAGTTCTCTGAAGGAAATGTAAGTGCTCACCTGCTGAGCAATGCTAAGGAGTGTGGCTGATTGCCAAGGTGTTGCTTTGGTTGATAAAGTGTTCTGAGTGGTTTAACTGCATGTGGTTCAAATTTGTGACCCTGGTTGTAAAAACTTGTGAAGTAATTTGTTTTTCCGTGATTTACTATTTTCCATTTAAAATCAACCTTCATAAGCTAAAGGACATTCTGTGAAAATTGATATCTTTAAGAACGTGCAATTTTAATTATTATTACTAGTATGTGTTTATTTGTTTAGTTATTTATTGCCTGTTGCAGAAAGTGTCTTTGATTAAAATTAGACCCCTTTCTTCAACAAGTCATATTTTTTGTATCATATCGTTCACGCCCACAGCAAAAATATATGTGCTTTTATTATTATTTTTTTTAATTTTATTATGCAATTTAATTGGAATAAAAGCATTTATTATTACATACAAACATTTTTTTTAAGCACATACTTATGATAAATAATTTTGTATCATTGACTGCTCTGGTTTATTCATTGGTTATGTTATGCTGAAAGCAGTAACTTACTGTGCAATGTCTCTCGTTAGTTCTTTTCCTAATGGCCCCTATGGGACTTGATGAGTATGACCAGATGATCCATCTCTGCATAGTCCAACTATATCAGGACAGATCTATTACACAAACAATTGTTTGATCACCTTCTCTGTCATCTGATGAAAGGTGTGAAGAGCTAATCAGTGCATCTCTTTTTACACACAAATGATTTCTTTTAGAAATAAATCACAATATCAGCGTAATGTGATCACATTTCCAAACATCCACATTTTTCTTTTTTCTCAGAAACTCCAATAATGGAAAGAAAAAAAAGAGGTAAACCCATCATGTCCCTGCTGTGCCTCAGATGTGGCTTCTAGCTAATGGCTGTTTTGCTAGTGATGCCACTTGGTGATGATCAAAAACAGAAGGGCAAAAAAAACAGGAGAAGGAGGTAGAGGGAGGGAGAGGGAGAGAAAAGGCAAATAGCCTCATGGAATCCAGACAGCTGGCAGATTGCTTATCAGTGGAGATGCACAATATCCTGATTATAAGATGATTATCAGGAAGGCAGTGGCTTAGCCAGCAGATTCATGCCTCTTTAAGAGGACAGTACATTTTTGGCTTTCTCTTCCTGCTGAGATAAGGATTCTCACGGAAAGGTGTCTTCTTCAGCTTTATCTCAATGGACTATCAAGCAAGCTCAGAACTGAGATGTTTTTGAGAAGTCTTGCTTAATTATTATGACAGAGATGATGTGCTAGCTTTGTGTTATAAAAAAACAACAACCACATATCATGAGTCATTATAGTTGCATTCAATAATTGGATCTTATTTACTTTTAAATACATTTAATACATTGATTCTAAAATACAATACAGCAATCTAAAGTATAATGCATGTTGATGATTACACTGATTTAGCTGAATTTAATGATTGACTAATTACAAAGAAATTAAAAGTATCACTACACTGTAACAAAATGAGTAAAAAGAAAAAAGTTCCATATACCGTAATATTTTTTACAGTTGTTTTCTTTCATATTTTTGAATTATTCATTGCATTGTGGGAACAAGAACCTCAGTTGATTATCAGCATGAAAACAGTGCAAGAGCAGGCGCCATAACGTTTTTTTCTTAAGTTGGATTTCAGGTTTAGGGAACCATTCTTACACTTCTGTGGTAAATATTTTTTTGGTAACACATTATTTTGACGGAACAATCTGTTGACAATAAGTAGCTTTGCACCTACATGCCACCTACTCTCATTAGTACACTCTCTAATTAATATCTGCTAACTCTTTATTGTGATGGTCTCCCAAGAGACGCTCTACTGACTATAAGTAACTTTGCAAGTACATATCAACCTATTCTAACCCTAACCCTACCAGTCTACTAATACTCTGCCAGCACTCTATTGAGAATTAATAGATATGTAGGTGCAATGTTACTTATAATCAACAGAATATGTTAAAGGGACCATCGAAATAAAGTGATACCAATTTTTTTTTTTGTGAAATATAAACACTTCTCTTTTATAAGCCCACTTCTACTAGTTATTATACATGCAAGCTTTTCAAGACCAACACTTACCATTAAAATAACTTTATAGATAAAAAATACTTTTTTTATAATAAATAAAAAAATATTTGCCATTGTATCCAAAAGTGTCTCATGATAGGTCATAATTTTTGACAACGGAGGTGTATCAAATCAAGGGCACATTTACAGGACACAATCCCATGTCACCTCTATCTATATCACCAACATTAAAAACCACTAGGCTGCCACCACAACATCACATATCCTTTCGAGAAACCCATGTAAGCTTTAAGCATGTGGGCTCCAAACACAGCCTTGTGGTGCTACCTCTTTATTCATGAGGGCAGTTACCTGCATAATAACAAAATCATGCAATGGCCAACATTACACTGTCAATAATGCCTTTTGTACACTTAGTACAGAGCTATATTTAATTTTGGCCAGGAAAAAAAAAAACAAAAAAAAACATAATGTTAAGTTGTGTTCCATTTTTTAGTTTCAGTAATCATTTGTTGAAAAAACAAAACAAAACAAAATTCCTGACCCTGTTTTGCACCCTATTCTTAGAAAATTTTTTACAGTTTGTTAAAATGTCTTTAAGATATTGGTCATATAATTATTAATATATATATATATATATATATATATATATAAATCACATAATTTAAATATATAAGTTATTGTCTGTCTATAGATCATCTTGATTTTGATTTAATTATTTATCTTTCATGAACAAATTTAACACCATTCCCAGCCGAAACTCGGTTCATTGATCATTGCACACTGAAAGGGTATGTGCATGAAGGGATATGCTTACAAATGTTTACTATGAATGCATGAGTCGCTGATGCTGAACTGTTCAGGTTAGACTCACTGAAATGTCTTTAATCTTCCCGACAATGCTGAAAACCATTGCCAGTTCACACTCAAGATCTCTGATCTGCACGTAGACATTACTGACGCTTATGGGCTACATGCCAATATGCATCCAAGAAAACTCCTGTTCATGCAGGTAGCTTTGATAAAGTATCAGCATTTCCACATCATCTAAACAAGAGAGCATGTTTTGTGAATCAGTGATGTCTGGAGATTGCAAAGAATGTAACTGTATACAAGGACCAAACACATAAACTAGGAAGGCTTAAAATGCAATGGCAGCCATTTTGCTCATCTTTGTAAAGCTCTGCTTAAAATTTTGCATTGTACACCTCAACAGATGTTCTAAGCATTGGGCTCTATCCGATCTATCTATCTGGGATTGGGTTACAAAGAGACTGGTGGGATGTTTTGACACAATTTTCAGGTTGGCTTGCTGTCTGTCTGGAATGCAGCCAGTTTCTTCTGTTGTTCAAGATGCTGATGACAAACGTTGTACACAGTGCAAGTAACCAAGAATGATTAATATGCCAGCACTAAAGCATGTCAGAATTAGAACTGTGCAACCCACCAAAGAGAAAACAAGCTTACTCTGTCAGCATAGAAGAATTTCTTTCTAGTTTACATATTTGAAGGAATTGTCTTGTATGTCACATGTCTGGTGGATACCATCCCTCGATTTTTATCCCTGCTTTCAAGTTTGGAGTTCACAGACAGGTCACCAAAGGTCTGTTAGGAAATTCAAACAATTTCTTAAACAATTGTGCAGTATAGCTGTATTATGAGAAACGTTGCATCTGACATCGATACAAACAGATGAAACAGACTAAATCAAAGAAAATTAATTTAAATTTAAATGTATCTACTTATAAATCTTAAATAGATTTGAATAACAAAAATATTGTTAAATAAATAAATGAAAAAGTGAAAGTTGTTAATTAATATTATTCTGTATTTATGTGTGTACTGTAACTGCACTGTAAGAATGCCTGCCCCTGAAATCCTGTTGTATTTAAACTCGTTGAGACAGACTACAGCATATTTATCATTCATGTACTCATTAATTTGTTTTTGCTCATTTATTTGTATCAGTTCAACAAACAGTCACCTAGCTGATATTCAAAGCTAATACAGATATCTTATATATATAAACAAACAAAAAAAAAGTTTAGTCTTTCTGGTTGGTTTTGAATCCTACTGGAAACCTTATCAGAACTCTTTATCAAAAACTCTTGAGTTTCCCATAATAGCCCTTTGATGACTTCAGCCTAAACGTCACCTGAAGTAATGTGCTATACAAGGTCATGTTTGGTTCAGATATGGAGATTAAAAGCAGAATGTGTGTGGTTCAAAGGCAAGGTCATGAAAACTTTTCTTAGGCAGAGTAAGAATGCATGCATGAAGTTTTCACAGTGGTTGCTTTTCAGCTATCAGCTACACCTATGCATGGGTGACATTAGGAGACGCCTTTCTGTCGGTTATTATATTTTGATTATGAATATGGTCACATGCAATATGTCATCAGACCAATTACAGTGAGACACAAACATCGTCCTATCATGAATCAATTGTTCTCTGTATTACAGTAGATGTTGTTGCTCTTATCTTTTCATTTTTACTCAGAATCAGGTGTTAGGTTGTATATTGAAACTAAGTTGATAACTGCATGTGGGTGCATGTTGTTAGTGGTATATTTCTGAGTCATGTGTTGGTTTGTTGTAGGGATATATACCATTGATATGGGTGCTGCCGACTTTAGTCTAGTCAATAGCTTCTGTGATGCAATGTCTTAATGTGATGTATTGTGATCTTAATGTGATGTAATCCCTCTGTACTTCGGCAACACACTCCCCCATAAGAAGACTTTTCAATGGAAAACCACTTAACATACAAATTTGTGCAGCTTTCGAGTAAAGACAAATGAGAAAATCTGAGAAGCAGGTGACAAAGCAAACATGTATGTTTTTTGTTGGTTTGTTGCTGTTGTTGTTGTTTTTTTATATGAATATATATATGTGTATGCATGCGTTATTAATTTTAGACCCTGCAGATTGTTTAATTAATATATCTATAGAATTATTATATAAAACTTTTTTAAATATCATATGAAACACATCATGATAATGCATACATCACCCAGCTTTATTTATCAGATACTAGATAAAAAAAAGCCCAGTATCAGCTTAAACACAATATATAGCTAACTCATATAACCAATCGCATAAATAAATAAAAACAAAATGTGTGTAGACTTTGCATTTAAAATAACTAAGAACTGTTTCACAGACTAAAATGTCTGAATACACCAAAGCCACAAGAATGGTATTTCTGTATTACTCAATGATTCTCTCAGCTCATGACTGATGCTAATATAGAGATTACCTTGTCCTGTTGTCATATCCTTCTTAATATGGGTCTTTAACAGCACCTCCTAAGTGGGCACACTGTCTTTTATAGACGCATAGTAAAACACATCGTCATACTTGTTCTTTCTGTCTCTCTGTCTGTGCGACTTACAGTCTCCTTACTTAAAGCCTCTTTCAGCACCTACGTTGCAATAAACTTACTTAGGAAAAAAAAAACTATTACTGGGAAGCATTACAATTTCTCTTGTGTGTACATGTTGCCAATATCTATGGTTGGTTCTGAAACTCAAAATGTATTCTATTTCTTGTATGTACTATTTAAAAAAAAAAAAAATAACACAGAGGTATCAAAAAAATATTTTTTTTTTTCCATTACACTGAAGTTAGCATTTACCAATATTTAGTAGTCATTATAACCATGAAATTATGTTCAAACCTATATTTTAAGTTTCATTAGCATCACCACCCAAATTAACCTTAAAGAGTTCACGCTTTCCTTATAAATTTGCGGTTTTGGCGTGCTGTCAGGGGAGCGAGCCCGGGAGGACGTGAACCCCGAACCCTAGTGTTATGAACCCTAGATCGGCAGGGGTTCGAGGATCGGCTCGGTCCCGGAGTGCTCCCCCGGAAGACGTGAACTGGAATAAGGTGGAGAAGGGGAGGAGGAGGGATGCTTAAGCGAGATGCGGAAAGGGTGGAAAGCTGGAGTTTATATATACATGGGAAAAGATATGATTGGACGCTGGTAAGTGGGAATGATTAGCAGATTAGCCACCAGCCGTGCAGGATTTATTACGTATCGCGTTTCCTCTCGAAATGCGTTATTTGCAAAACGTCCAATTAGTAAAAAGATGTTTGTTTTGTTAAAGCATTGAAAAATGTTTTGTCTGTTCATTTAGGCCAGTGGAGAACTATTCTTGGTGACCTCGGTATAATACAGTAATGAATTCTGTATGAATGTAAGAGACTAATATTAGCATAAATACCATTCTTCTTAGGATGTAATAAGTACATTGGATGTCTTGGGATATGTTCCATGCTCGGACTGACCTAATTAATACAGCCTAAAATTCCATTCATGGATTTAAATTATAAAAATATAATAGTGTACTATATGTTATGTCAGGTTAAAGAGATGGGTCTTTAATCTAGATTTAAACTGACAGAGTGTGTCTGCCTCCTTAACAATGGTAGGTAGATTGTTCCAGAGTTTAGACACTAAATAGTAAAAGGATCTGCCACCAACAGTAGATTTTGATAAAAAAAAGGCACTACAATAATCTAACACTGAGGTCATGAATGCATAAACGCAAAACAAATCTGCATTTGCCATAGAGCATAGGACGTAAAGATGTATTAAGATATATTAACACCTAGGTTCCTATCTGATGATCACAGCACAGCCATAGAGTCCTACACAGTGTTCTAGATTATTACATGCAGAGATATTCTGTCCAATAACTAACATTTTCTTTTTTCTTTGTAGAAATTTTTTCCTCTGAATGAAACTGCAGTGACGTAATCTTCCACGCGACACACACCCGCTATCCACACACACAAAGGAAGTCTGCACCTCCTCGTTTGACCACGGCGTATTTTTCCGAG
>JAUCMS010000001.1:23595561-23606357 GCA_032357445.1 Enteromius radiatus
TAGTAATTCTGTCTTCACTAAAGCATATACACACAACTCCCACAAAGAGTTTGAAGATCATGCTGCACAGAAAAAAACACGGAAACTTTTTGCTGTGACGTTTATTAATAAAATATATTTCTAAATAATTAAACTCACATGTCAGAATAGGGTCATATATCACTGAAAACTGGACTAATGAAAATTCATCTTTGCCATCACAGAAATAAATGACATTATGAAATATATTCAAATTAAAACAGTTAAGTCATATAGCTTTAAAATCAACCATGCGTGAGGACTTGGCACCCTGGTGAACATAAATGGTAAATTAACATCCTTAATCTTAAGATTTATATTGGACTGACTAAATTATCCCCACAAAATTTCATTGAGCAATAGTGAATGTCACCACACTTTTTAGTAGTAGTGATTTTAACTGCTGTTATTCTGCATCTTACATTAATATGCCAGTAGATGGCGACTAGTGAAGTCAGTTTAATCATCCACTCTACCAAACCAATTTTTAAAATGAGACATATTCATTGATGAAGCCCACCAGCCATTGGATGCCCATATAACGTCAGATTGACATTGGACATGACATTGGACAGAGGTTGCATTTTGGTTGAAAATGAAAGTCGAGTTGACGTCAATATTTGAAGTCAGTTTGACGTTGACTTAATGTTGGATTTTGGTTACACCACCTAAAAACAACAAAATATCAATGTCAGGTGACATCGGTATTAGACGTGGAATTTGCATTGTATTTTGGTCACCTGACGTTGCAACCAAAATTGAATCAAATATCAAAAATATCAATATCTTATGATGTTGTGTGCCTGCTGGGAGGAAACGACTTCTTGTCTTTATAAGTGAGTCATTGAATCGTTCACTCAATTAAAACTAATTTATCTACAAATGTGAGTTACTCAGGATTTATTTATTATTTGATGAACAGTTTAAGCAATGTCATAGCAGCAAGTTGTTGATTTGGCTAAAGTCGACTATTTATTTTGAGAGACAAATTTTAAAATTAGCGTGATGTTTTCAGTTTCTTAGAGCTACTGCATAAAGGCAGAGTTAAATTAAAGGCACTTAACATAACCTGTGTTTGAATTGTTTTATTTCTTTAGATATACTCTATGAGACAGTGATATATAGGAATGTGTAATAAATTAGGCGCACAAGCAATCGACCCTCATTGTTTTGCACCACTGCATGACGATCACAAAAAGATGATCCACAAAAATCATTACAGAGGATTGTGTAGCTCCTTATTGCGAGAAAATGGAATGTGCCTGGACACATATTTGAAGGCTGGACTCCGTACGGAGAAAATGGGATTTGTCAGTGTTGAGGGAATAGATATATTCATCATCGCTGGCTGACTGTCACAGTCTCGTTGGGGTGTTGAAACACATATTAGGGTGTAACAGGCCAAGCCAGCTTCATCCGTGTGTGAGCCGCAGAGACATTGAGAATTATCTGTGTAATAAGGTCTTAGTTCTCCCTTCTGCCAGATTTTGGATCATTTTTTGTTTTGTGAACTAACAAGCTTTGCGCTATTTTGGGATGACTTGCTTTTGTATGTGTCCAGTATGTGTTATTGTGTCACAAGCATCTTGAAAAAAAAAAAAAAAGTCAAATTCTGAAAGTGTGGATTTAATGACATAAACCTGAAACATCATGGACATTATACAGACAATTTAGGCATTTGTGGATCAAATCACCTTAAAGGCCCATTCGCGTCAACAGTGACAACTTAGTGATAACTGTATTTATAAAGTTTTAATAATTGTTCTAGGAGAACAGTGCAGTCTGTACCACAACAATGCCATTTGTCCTGATGATGAACAATAAAAACATTGCCAATATCTTAATGTTATAAACAGAAGGTTGTTGTATGTTGGTAGACTTTATATTGATCATTCTTGGTATGAACAGGCCCTATATGCCCACCCAAATTTCCTTCTCAATTTAAATTTTAGATCTTTTGATTTCTAATAGTTTTCATTTTATATACTTTTTAAATGTATATTTATCTAATTTTCTTATATATATATATATATATATATATATATAATTTCTAATCATATTTATGTGGGTGTCAGCTTATGATATTAAAATTTTATTGAATGAGATTGATTAAAATAAATATCTTATAGCAGCTGCTTAAGTATAAGTTATAAACTGAAGTGTTATCTTTTAATTACATTTAATTTGTTTTATGATTTATGTTTTCATTTATTTATTTTATTTTATGTTTTATTATTATTGATTTATTTATTTTTGGAAAACTTATAAATTGTGCATTTTGAAACTTTTGAGAAAAAGAAAGAAAAACTCAGCAAGACACTTCCAGCCCTATCAGACACATTTGTATCTTTTAAAGACTTTTATTTACAACAAATGTATTTGCTATTCTGCTCTGCTCTCTCTATCCTTGGAATAAAAACAAATCTTTTCAGCGTGGCAGAAAATAAATAAGCAAGTTTTCCATGATTTGCTTCAGGACAGAATGGTAGATTAGTAATAGCACTGGAGCAAACCATTCTCTCTGCCCTGCCTCTGTGTAATTAGATTGTAATTGTACCACTGTGAGATGCCCAAAGGAACCAAGTCGTCAAATCAATTGCACTCTCCTCATTCATTGCCATTTTTGTTCGCTTTCTTTGGATGAATAATTGAAACATCTCGAAAGCGACAAAAGGCTTAGAGTATGTACCTGCTAATCGTCTTAGTGAGTGATGCATTGATTTTTGTGAATGGATGAAAATGTAGCCATCGTGAAAAGTCTCATTTCAATTTGGCAATGCATGTTCCTTAGTTAATGCAACATAGAGACATGGTAATTAGGTCATGCCTTTACATGCTCCTTCAGAAAAATGCTGTCATGTGGGAACATTTTTACAATTGTTTAGAAAATCAGAAGACTGGACGTCAACTTGTGTATTTGAATTTTATTGAATAAATTGTTGTTGTTCATTTGGAATTATAGGCACCTTCATATTGATGACATTACGTGAATAGAATAGAATAGAAATTGATTTTCTTCTAGACTAGAACAAAAATGTTCTAGTATAGTACCAACATAAACATTATTTATATATCTTTCACTGTTTTATTTAATTTAATTGTATTAGTTTTTGTTGTTAATTTGGAATTTTAGGAACAATATGTGAATAGAATAGAAAATGTATACAGATTTTCTCCTTAGACTTCATGGAATTGTGAGAATGGAATTGAATAGAAAGTGTTTCTAGATATTTTCTCCTAGACTTCAGTTCATAGTAGAAATGTGAGAACAGAACAGAAAAGAATAGAATAGGTTTCCAGAGATTTTCATTCCAGAGAAATGATGTAAATCACAAGGACACTGCACCATCAGTCCATCTATACGGCAGTGGAGTTCACACTTCATTTACTGCTTAATTTATTTCGATTAGTGTCACTTTATAATCGGTATGGAATACCTCTCTGCCTAAGAAGAACAATCAAAATCCAAAACAGAAATCAAACAGACAGGGTCATGAAGTTAAGCGTGTGAGAGAGATGAAGAGGGAGGTCATGCCATTACTAGCCCAGAATCCTTCAGCAGAGCATCAGGACACAGCTGTACGAGCGCAAAAGCAATCACACCATTCATTTCAATAACGCTTAATGAGATCTGATTAAAAATGACCAGGTGCTGAAACGAATAAAGGCAGATTGTTGTTTTAGTCTGTTTAGTATATAATTTTTTTTGTGCTTTGGATTTCAGAATTTTCTTTTGTCTGGAATCATCAGTAGTTGGGGGGGGGGGGGGGAGTCAGAATTTGGGGGGGGGGGTGCATAGTTTTCAGAATCAGCTGGCGTCTTAAAAGGTTAGTTCATCCAAAAATTTTAATTCTGTCATTAATTATGTTGTTCCAAACCCATAAGACCTTTGTCTTATGAAAAAAGTTGAGCCACTGAAATGTCACATGGACAGTTGTGTTGCTTTCTAAACAGCATGAGGTCAAAAATGTGACTTTTTTTAGTGTTAACCTCTTTTTTTATTTTATTAGTGTTAATGTTAGTTTTATTAACAATGCTTGCCATTTTAAAAAGTTTATGTTTGATTTGTGTGTGTGTGTGTGTTTGTGGTTATCATTGTGCTGACTCTGTGAACAATGACTGCATGTACTAATGCTAGCAAAGTAAAATGCCGTTCATTAAATTTACATACTAATAAACTATATTTAGTATGTGGTACTGATTTTAACAGAAAAAGTTGCTATTATTCCCAGTGGAGTCCCAACGAATTAAAAAAAATCTCATAACTTAATGAGATTGATTCAAACAGTTAAGCATTCCTTTCTTTTTCTTTCTTTCTTTATTTTCAGCCAACACATTATCTTGTATAGTGAAGCTAAACATATTCATATAACTGTATATGCATGTTTAATACCCCTAGACAGAAACGAGCAAAGAAGTCGTAACTTCAAGGCAAATAAGATCATTAAAGTCTGCATGAAAAAGCTCTGTAATTAACCCTTGACACAAATGATAATTTTTAATCATTTAAAGGTATTGCTAATATGAATCAAAACTAATTACTAGAGTCTATAATCATTGATCAAAGGACATTTTAATTTAAGCCTCTCATATTGCTTTAATGGCAATCAAACCCCAAAGGAGGATAGGTTTACACCGAGGGTCCGTTTAGCACCATTTAGTACCCTGATGTGTTTTATGAATAGGTTTGCCTGTGGCCACTCTCCAAGACTGCTGGAGACCTTGATCAGTGAGCGTGAAGGTAAAGCGCTCTGAGTAACAGAATACAAGCAATCAGGCAGCTCTGTTGCAAGCAATGCCACGAAGCAATCCGCTGTTCTTAAAGCAGAAAATTGAGGTTTCTGTGTCTCTTATAGAATATGATACTTTATATCATGCTGTTCAGGCATCGCAGACAATTTCTCTCATGTGTTTTTAATTTACACAAACTGTAATTGAGTAAAAGGCTAAAGCAGTGCGAACCTGATTTCAAGGTATCTTGCTTTTTCAATTAATTCAGACAATTCTCTCGTACAGCTGAATTCTGATACTGCTTTATATTAATATATCAGCATTTCAATGCCTTTTTGTGTAAAAGATGTTAGTAGTTAATTCCAGTTTATGACTCTGGAATAGTAGGTGAAGTTAAGTGCATTGGATTGCGGTAGACAATACAGTTTACTCTGTCCTTTTATTTTGCTGCAAATATAGTAGGGCATCTGAATATTATATGCATAGAAAATGTGTATACTGACAACAATATATTATTCAAAAGTTTGGAGTCAATTTTCTAATGTTTTTGAAGGTAATCTCTAACAGCTGGAATTATTTGATTAAAAACTAATTTTGTTATAGATTATTACAACTCAACTATATATATTTTTTGTTTTAATGGTAATATAATTCTTAAATATTGGTGAGTTTTTAGCAGCTATTATTCCAGTTCGATGATACTTTAGTAATTATATGCATATTCAGTTTCCAATGAATATCTCTGATGACCAATTATTATCACTCTTTAATGCATAGAAACCAACAAAAAGACCAACATTTAAAATGTCTTTTTGACCAATGCATACTGGCTGAATAAATGTAGCGATCGATAATCGATTAAAAAAAATAATACAACTACTCAAACTTTTGAATTGTACCTAGAATAGCAATATGCTACTCTGAACACAATCTGTTATGCTGCTTCAAGGTTGTACAGACCTTCCTGCAACTCTAACCAAGAACTACAGACAGAGGTGAACTGGCTTGAAATGAACTTTGCAGGTCTCCAAGAAACAGGACCGAACAACCCTGGACTGAAGCGAAGATTAAAATTGATATTAAATCTTCACACACATGAAATGCAAAATAAAAACTACCTCAACACATTTGATTATGAACAGCTGCCAAATATATAATTGTTGATGAAAGACTGCACCAGAAGGCTTTTTAACTCATTTAGGTTACACATAAGCAACATATCTTGAAAATACAATACATAAACCAAAATAAAGGGGAAAAAAAAAAAATGAAAGAAATCATGGTAAAAAAAAAAAAGAAAAACACTTAAAAATAACATTTACACTGTAGTTGTGGACAGCTAAGCATTATGACAAAAGACAAGAGAATAACAATAGCATTTTCATCACTGAAATGTGGAAAAAAGGAAAAACACTAACCTTTCCACTGATCAGAGATCAGTTTTGTATATCAAAATCTTTGCCCAAAATATAGGAAAATCAACACAATTAGTCTCTGATCAGTGTAGATGGCACCAAAATGACCTGTAAAGTCTGGCATAGATGAAGAATTCCAATATATTACAATATAAGCACACTTACAAGTTAAAAAAAAATGATTTTCTGATTATGGGCAATCAAATGCTCACTGAAAATCACATAGTATATTTCATTTACTTTTTTACAACACTTTCCAAACATCATCATTCTATGAATGAAAGCATCCACCTATTATTTTTTTTAACAAATGTGACTGAGTGTTTTCCTTATAGCACTTTGTAACAAAAAGCAACACTGCTTAAGAAAAAGTAGACAATGGTGCATTCTATTCCAATCCAAGTCATAAACTGAGACATACATATACATGTGTATACATATATATATATATATATATATACATATATATGTATATGTGTGTGTATGTATGCATGTCTTCATAAGAACAAAAATATGAGTATATGTATTAGTAACATAAGCAGTAAAACAACAAGAGAGGGCACAGCTGATTTAATCTCAATCATTAAAGACCCATGCTGCACAAGTGAGAAACTCCATCCCTGTTTAATCATGCTGGCAGGCAGCGCCATCAACAACTGGTGCAGTGTGGGAAAGTCTTTCAAATGGGAACCTCAGAGTGACAGGAGCAGGTCTCAGAAGCAGCACCCTGGGCTGTTTCCATGATAAACCCACACAAACATTCATTCCCTGTCACGGTTGGAGCTGAAAGGTGCTCTTTATGGTTGGCGACGCTCCTTAAGTAGGGCAACATGTTTGATAACGAAACTGTACCCTGCATTTCTTTTTTTTTTTTTCTTTCTTCCGAAGAGAAAAAAGTAAATAAAGAGAAGTTTACACTTACAAACTTAAAATGTTTTACTGATAACTGGATTTTTACAGAAGATAATATTTAAAAAAAAAAAGAAATAGAAATGAAAAGAGACAGAGATGCTGTGCAGGTGCCTGTGTTACGTTCAGAGTCTCTGTCTCTTGAGGCACCAGATGAGATCCATTCAGGATGTATGTGTGAGGGCCGTTATTCAGATTTGTGACAGTAAAGGTCCTTTAGAGCTTTGAGCTCCTCGATGAGCGTTTTGTTCTGGTTCTCCAGCACAGCCACTCTGTTTTCCAGACATTTAACATACTCTTTCTTTTTCCTGCGGCACTCCCGTGCTGCCTCCCTGTGGTGGAAACATATTATTACAGTCAAGGGATTACAAAGGACACTGCATGAGTCACTCAAAATAAAAATGCAACATTTAATCCACATTTTACATTTTAAATTGCAACCAAAATCTAAGGGTTCTAGGTTAAGGTTCTAAAGAAGAACATGGAACAGAGGTGTTTTATAGTCACAGCTGATGTAAAAAATTGCAAAAAATATATATATATATCCTGTAATAAAATATAAGGAATATAAGCTAATATATATTCAAATATGTCACTGAGGGGCAAAAAGGGGGCATTTTAACCATTGTGCATGTTTGTTTGTTTTTTTTAAATTGTACCTGTTCTTCATTAGCCGAACCTCCCGTTTGCGCGTGGCCTCCTCAGCGCCTCCCTGGCTGGGCAGAGCAGGAGAAGAGGCCATGACCACCCCTGGAGCAATGGTGCTAGCAGCTGCGGTGCGGATCTGATACGCCTGAACATCTCCTGAGGCCGCTGAAAAACACAAGCAGCACAGATTTATGTTTTGACAAGGAGACATTTAGATGCTTTTTGTGGCTGCCTGCTGGAGACAGATTAGGCCTAGCCTAGATTTAATCTACATGTCAGAAACTAGACCAGTACACTTATCTCTCTTTATCTTCTGTTATTTTATTCCAGGTCTTATGTACTCATAAAGAACTGAAATGGTGAAATCTCACCTTGTACAACCACTTGATTGCTGGGCACCAGAATCTGCTGTCCATCACTGGTCTGGGCATACTGCAGGATGGTGGTGCCGGGCTGAGCACCTGCCGCGTTCGTCATGGTCAGGGTTTGTAGCCCTTGAACTCCATCTGTTCCATTATTGGCTAACTGGATCGCCCCACCCTGAGTGATAGCAACTGGGGGGAAACAAGTCACATGAACCTCACTGTATTTTTAGGGAATTCAAACAGTGTCAAGCTACTTTTTAAAATAGTAGTGCATTTGTATAGAAAAATAGCTTACTGTACTGCCCGCTACTTGTCTGGTAGATAGGCGTTGGCACAGTAACAGTTGTTATGGCTGGAGTGGAATCCTCCTCTGATTTCTCTTCTTCTATTCGTGGGACTGCTGGAGCATCGGATGAAAGGTCGTTCAGGATCTTTCTGTGTTACAAAATGTCAAATCAAGCTTGTGAACAATGGATTGTGACTGAGCTTAGGTACAAATGGATCACTGATTTTAGGATTTCCATAAGTAATGTTGATATCTGGACATGCAGTATTAAGTTATATTTAATGTTTCCCACACTACAGAGGAGTGGCCTTTGTCCTTGTTGTACATTCATAAAATGGATCAATCTAGTGTGCTATACAAAATTAAAAGCTCTTTGCATTTGCAGGGCATCTGCATTTTGAAAATAAAAAGTAAGAAGATATTCAAAAAGAACATATAAGAGGGGCACTTTCATGCGTATGATAATGTCTATGCAATGCCTATGATAACATAAATAACCTTAAAATTACAGAAAAGTAAGATTCACAGTTCAAGCTTATTTATTGATTTTTTTTTTAGAATATATTAGGATTAGCTTCCCGTGAATCCATCACTTCACATTTACAAATAAAAAGAAATAAATGTTAACCGCGGTTTCGGATAGCAACTGAAACCAAATCTATTTTTTGTATGTCAATGGTCATATATAGGTCATGTTCGGTTAACAACATTCTTTAAAATATCCTTTTTAGCATTTAACACAAAAAGGAAATTCATAAAGGTTTGGAACAATTCGAAAGGTGATTAAATATTTTTCTAAGTATTGTAAGAGCTCCCCGAGCTGTCATTTTGGAAGAAAACTGCAGTTTCTGTGAAAACAGGTTTACAAACGCATATCATTACAAACCTGGTGAAATACTGTAAGGATCTGTTAACAAAAATGTTGGAAAGTAAAATGTGAAAACCTGTAGTGTGTCTAAAAATGAAGCTTGCTCCATTCCCTGTGAACTGAGGCACTGTAATATGATGTATTGTGAGCTACTCGCATGAATATAGCACCGTTCTTTGCTTTGAAACACAGCTTGCAGCCTTTTGTGATTCAGTAAGTGCACTAAGACATGTTGTGATATTGATTTTAGATCTTTTGGTTCATTAAGTGACTTGCAGTGTATAGTGCAGGGTATAGTGACCCATACTTGGAATTCATGCTCTGCATTTAACCCATCCAAAGTGCACACACTCCCGGAACAGTGAAACTTTGGTTGCCTGCCAGAATTAACTGGAAACAGTGCACTAAAACGACAAATCCATTCAGATACCTGTATGAGGGTCGTCTAGACAGGATCTCTCTTCTTTTTTGGGAATCTGTCACACTGTCCACTGATTCCTGTGAATCATCACTCTCAGCAATGGTAGAAATCTAACATAAAGACAACAAAAGAATACTTAAATATTGATAGCAGAAAAACTCAAGTATTATTATTTTTAAACGATCATGTCTTCTAGATAAGCAAACAGACGAATATACATATTAATATAAGGTTATTTAATCATCTGTGCATTCTGCATATAATTTGGTGTCTGTTAAGACAGACACAGGATTACATAATTCAATTTATGAATTATCATGTCAGACTTACTTGTACAGTTTGCACTTGTGGGGATTGTATGACGGAGGGCTGGGCTGCCTGGATGACCCCGTGAACTTGCACCGTTTGCCCATTGGGCAGCTGAACTAAGGTCACTGTGGGCGCAGTGGCTGATGCCTGTGCTGCAGCCATGGAAACCTGCATGAGGCAGGCACAACAGGCTGAGACACTGAAACTGAAGTAAGCTAGAACTGGGCTGAATTAAACTTAACCACAACTACATGCATAATTGCTCTAACTTGCAATGCTAGCAAATGTGCTTTGAAAATATATGATCCAAGAAACTCACCTGAGCCAAGGTGGCAATCTGTTGAGTGTCCGTCTCTGAGACTGCAGTGTCGCCGCCCTGCTGAACATCTGCTCCTGCCTCCATGGTCATTTAGATTGCCTGGAGATTTAATTTAAAAATCTTTTACTTAGCCAGACATGCAGAATACAATAAATATACTACGAGGAACATGCAGAGTAGGTCACCAATGATGACTCCTGACACGGAAAAGTATCTGAAATGGTGTCTCCACAAAACAAAAACCCTCTCCACAAATTGGGTTTGTTGTAGTTTCATTTTGAGCATTTGATGGGTTGACCTATAAAACATGTGTATTTATAGGCATTACAACTTAACTTTAATAATTCACTTATTCATGTATATAATAAATACTGTAGTGGCATATCTTTGTGCACGTTCTTATACCACTTTTGCAGCTAACTAGTCCAACAACCAGTGTTGGGAATAACGGCGTTATAAATAAACGGCGTTACTAACTGCGTTATTTTTTTCAGTAACGAGTAATCA
>JAUCMS010000001.1:23606457-23618749 GCA_032357445.1 Enteromius radiatus
TAACTCAGTTACTATTTGTGATAAGTAACTAGTAACTATAACTAATTACTTTTTTAAAGTAACGTGCCCAACACTGCCAACAACCAGTAACTTATTTGTAAAAAACGCGAGTAAGACTGAATCGTCCACTAAAAAAAGTTTACAGAAGAAATGCAAACAAAACCAAAGTACAAAGGTTCAATAGACTCTATATAGCTTGGTATACCTCGGTATAGCTCGTTATAACTCAGTCAAAAAACTGTGTTGCTTCCAACGTCTCTAGCTGAAATCCATCAAATCCTTCCCCGTGATAGTGCTGGACTTCTTAACATCAGACATAATCAGTGACGTCACTACTGCTGGAAGCTCAAATATACCAAATAAAGTTTGCATTCTGACGTAATCAATGACGTCACTACTGCTGGAAGCTCAAATATACCAAATAAAGTTTGCATTCTAGAAAACACAATTGGCTCTTACACATGTATATAATAAATACAATGCGATATATGATACGGTTGTTTTTTTGACATTATTAGAGGAGTTAAATATTTGCCTTTGTATAGTTTAAATGTATTTGCACAAAAACAGCCTATATAGTATTGCAAAAATAATACGTAAAAAATACAGATTACAATATGAATAGCATCAAAGGTAGCCACAGGCGCTAACACGTGTGTGAGACATGCTTAATTTCTATTAGCGAAACTCATTTTGATAGACATATGCATGTTTTGTAATGAGAAATAATGTTAGAACTGACATATTAAGCATCGTGCTCAACAAACCATTTGCCGCCTTTTTTTTTTACTTCCGTATCCAGCTGTCAGTCAGATTTCAGCTATGGTTTTTAAGGATTTATGGACGTAGTTTAAAAAAAACACACACACACAAAAAGAGTGCCATCAAAACGAATTAATTATGTATATTATTTTTAAGTGCCTATTTATGGATATTTTAGGTAAAGTAAACCAGTAAATACAAGTGCTTGCATTTTCAGGCGTGTTTCGACTTGTAAAATAGCGTTCCAGTTTGAATGAAGTATGCAACACAGAAACAGTCTGTTTTAGGGTGTAATTTGAACAAAATAATACTCGAAAGCAATGCATTTCTCTCTGATTTTATTACCAATTAAAACCACAATTGATTACATGGTTTTAGTGGTACAGAAAAACCTCTGCAAGGGCGAGAATGTAGTAAATATCTTAAATGTAACGGAGAGCTCCGACTACTCCATAAAGCAATGCTGGAGCCAAGAAAAAAAATCATTTCATGAGCTGGATTTCCATCAAAAGGTGCCATGGACGGGCGATCGCATTCATAACACTACGCATCTGCCATCCTTTCCATAAACGTATGTACTTTGCAGAACCGTCGCGCTTTCCTAAATCGACTGCCTGCCTGACTCATTGTCTGCAAGCAAGTCTGAGCTGTTGAGAAACATGCCCACCGCCGCCATGATCTCTTTGTTACAGACGGATCGAGCATTGCGACATGTCCACTAAAACGGTAAGTGCATTATCTCTTTCCCCCACGAATGCGTCTCTTCTTACCCGACACAGACTCGCCTCGTCACTCCCAGGCCTCCGGAGCTCCACTTTTATTTAGTCCGACACGTAAGAGACCGCGTCAGGCTACACCTCCGTCGCGTCACCGAGGACAACAACACAGAGAACGAGGGGGACGAGATACAGCCCTAATTCACGATCGACAGGATCCGAGGTGTAGGCGGAATATGCCGAACTGCGCACGAAGATATGCGAACAGCTGCCGAACGGATACGGATTCACACGAGCTCTCGCTCCAAGTCTACCCACACGAGCATGCGTCAAGTCTCTGAGCTATGATTGGCTGCCCTTTGTCGTAATAAATATGAATGCATCTGTTCAAATGCACTACAGCGGGGGCTTTCAATCTTATAAATGCAATGGACCCCCAAGTGTATATTTCTACTCGCTATAAATCTGCACTTTTATAAATATAGTATATAAACTATATTATTAGTTAATCAATTAGAATTTTAGTTTATTTTTAATAAAACGAATATTTTCATGCATTTTTATTATATTCGTTTAATATTTGTTAATTAATTTCTTTATTTAAATATTTTAGTTTTTTTAAATTTAAATTTTATCTTAGTTTTATTGCTTTATTACTGACTAAAGGGAAAGGGAAAATCCAATCCGTATTTTGTGAGAACGACAGAGTGAGACCTGTTTTGCAGTATCTATGGGCGGTGGGCGGTTCTTGTCAACGTGAATATTACGATTGGATAACTTCAGTGCAACGTCACGGCATTGTTCACCAATCAAAATTAAATAATCACTGCAGAAGAACACAAGATTTCCGCCCATTTGCCTAGAACCAGGAAATAGTCATGATATTTTGATAGGCGACTCACAGTTGATTTTAGTCATCGCAATATACTTACTTTCTATTACTTTCGCGGTCGGCGGAGTTTGTCGCAGTTATGGCATCGTTATTTAAGAAAAAGACGGTAGATGGTAAGTTTTTGCTGCTGCTCTAAGGGCTTGTTTGTTTCGCTTCAAAACCGCCTTGCAACACTCTCATGTCAGTCATCGACTGGTTTCGTTAATACTAACGCTGTTCATTTGTTTAATACATTAAATCTCATTACACATATTGTTATTCATGTGGGGCATTCGAGATATTTTGGTCCACTGTGCTAACTAACACAGAAGTGTCTTTTATTCTGGAATGTGTGTTTGTTTAGACAGCTACAACCGAAAGCATTTTTTTATCTTAACTTGAGACAAATAATTAGTACTTAAAATTATCGGGTCAAAATGGTCTATAAAACAAATTTAACAGTTTGTAAAATCCATGTGTCATCCCTGTAACTTTAGATAGTCTGAAATTACTTATAGTAGCCTCGTACATACATTTAACTATCTCAGGCATTTCAGCATTGGTTGATTTAAATGGTGATCTATAACTATATCTCCTCTCATAATACAGATGTTATTAAAGAACAAAACAAAGAGTTGCGGGGAACGCAGAGACAGATTACAAGAGACCGGACAGCACTGGAAAAACAGGAAAAGCAGCTGGTAAGAATCCCCACCCATCAATGTGACGTGAATATGAAGCCAATTGTTCCTTCTTCACACAACTGAGGTGTGTGAAATCACGAGGTTATGTCATTAATGTCACAGAGAGTCTTGTAAATAGATTATGACTAACCGTTCGTGATTCTGTTTTGAGTTTAGATAAGGCATGTTTGTGCCATTGTGACAGTGTATCTTTCAGAAGTTGCTGATGGAAACTTTTGTACTTCTCTTATAGCCGCCACCCTTCAAACCATTTGTACAATCATACCAGTGTAAAAATAATTATTATTGTACACTGTTAAAACATTCTGTAAATTGTATGGTAAAAAGCGGCAGATTGCCAGAAATTCAAGTTCATAAAATACAGTGACAGTGTTTTAGGTATTACGGAATGGCTTATTTTTACAACCATATATATTTCATTAATTAATTAATCTACTTAAAATCTGCTTTTTACTGTTAAATGTACTGATAAACATCATAAAAATACAGGTTAATTATAATAATTATAAAGCCATATGATGACTTCCATGTCCTTAAAACGTGGTCAATACTCATAGATACTAAAACAATGCAACAAACATAAACTCAATGACAAAAACATAAACTGAATATGAACTAAATAACAAACGATTAAACAGCAATCACCCTAATGTGTATTGCTAATAACAAAATATAAAGTATTCATATAAAATATTATATATATAATCATATATGAATAAATGTGACATTTTTACTGTAAAATTAAATGTGATGTGACATCAAACCATTTGCAGTTGACTATATTTGGCAAAGTAACTTGCAGTTAACCAAGCCAACTGTTGTTTTTCTTTTCTTTTCTGTATTTTTTTTCTGACTGTAGCATTTTTATGGTATACATTTTTCTACAAAAGCAGATTTGGTTTTTGGTTTCTTGCTCAAATGTACAAAAAACAACATAGAATTACTTAAGTCACATTGAAGTCATCTCACTTATGCTAGGCATATTCACAAATATGTTCTGTTCTCATCTGTGAAGCAGTTTGAGCTGCATATTATATGATAAAATTATTATACAAATAAAACATCATCTACTCTCACCAATAAGCCTCATTCTGGATATCTGTGTAATTCAATAATATTGCCAGTGGGTCCGTCCTTAACGGTTTTGCACTATTTGCTTTCTTTATCACAGGAAATGGAAATCAAGAAAATGGCAAAGACCGGTAACCGAGATGCCTGTAAGGTTTTAGCCAAGCAACTTGTTCAAGTGAGGAAACAGAAAACACGTACGTATGCCGTCAGCTCTAAGGTCACATCCATGTCAACACAAACCAAGCTAATGAACTCCCAAATGAAGATGGCTGGTGCCATGGCCACAACCACCAAAGTAAGACCCTTCTGTTCTTTTAAACTCATGATAATGTTTATAAAAGTCTTTCCGAAGCCCCATGATTTTTAGCTCCTCCTTTTAGGCAATCCTGACAGTGATTTAAAGCCTCACTCTTAAGTTAGGTTGAATATTGTGTAAAAACTGCTGTGATTTCACATTTAAGTAAATAGGGCTGTTCATTTTTCAGTCCTAAAACCAAAGAGGATTAGCATTTTCGAGCCATGGCCTCCCTCTAGAATTTCTAATGGGGTTTTTGAGTTATGGTTTTGGGTTTATGAGTAAAATAAGGATTGTGGTAAACATTACCGGAAGCAACTTTCCTATTTTGTTTGTGAAATTCTCTTTAATGTGAAAGAATCTTAAAGTAATATTAACCTTACTCATAAATGGAAAACTACTTTTCACAAACCCCATTATAAATTCCTAAGGGAAGTCATGGCTCGAAAATGCGAGTTTGTTTTCAGCTAGGGCTGCAAATTGAGATTGTGTGCAACTTAGCAGCTCTATTAATTATGTATGTTACGACCTGTGTGGTTTTGTATATGCGCTAATTTGAGAGTATATGTCGGTCTATAAATGCATATCTGGCACAGTGCAATGGCACGTCGAAACACAGCCATTATTCTTTGCAGAAGTAGCCTAAAGTGCAAAAATGTATAATAGACATGAATCAAACAGTGACTCATTTGTGTCTCTGCCTTTCTCAAAACAACTTAGACAATGCAAGCAGTTAACAAAAAGATGGATCCGAAGAAGACAATGCAGACCCTGCAGAACTTTCAGAAAGAGACAGCAAAGATGGACATGACAGAAGAGATGAGTAAGAGGTTTTTATTCATTTATTTATTTATTGTTATTGTGAGTAATTCTTTTATTATAAAATAATGTAATCTAAAGGAATTTTTTTTCTTTTTTTTTCTCCTCTTTTTGTCATTAACCAAAGTGACTCTTAAAAAGCTTGTTGTTTCCAAAAGAGTGAGAAAAAAAAAAAAGTAAATGACTGCACGCTAATATTACTGCTACAAAATAATACTACTAGACGCACTACTGTTGGAAAGTTTAGGGTCATCATGATATTTTCATATAAAGAAATTAAAACGTTTAGGAATATTTAGGAAGAATGTATTAAACTGAGTAAACATGATAGTAAAGACTAGATGTAGTAAATGGATTCAGCAAGTATGTTTAACGTTGATCAAAATGTAAAAAAAAAACCACTTCTGTTAGTAAAAGATTACATTTCATATAAATTCTGTTTTAGAGCGTTCTATTCATCACAATTCCACAAAAAGAATAATAAGTGATTTCACATTATTAATAATCAGAAATGTTTCTTGAGCAGCAAATCAGCATATTAGAATGATTTCTAAAGGATCATGTGACACTGAAGCCTGCCCTAATGGCAATGTAGTACAAATTGTATATTTTTGACATTTTGGTTTCAGGTGCACCTTTCTTACATTGACTTCTGCAACTATAGCTAACTTTAGTGTGTTGTGTATACTTTTTTTAATCTCCCATTGTTTTTGAATAAAGCACAACATCATTTGAATGTCATGCATTTTTTAACACCTTTGTTTCTGTCTGCTTACAGTGAATGACACGCTGGATGAGATCTTTGAGGATTCTGGTGATGAGGAAGAATCTCAGGACATTGTGAATCAGGTGTTGGATGAAATTGGAATTGAGATCTCAGGAAAGGTAAGGCTGAAAGATTATGGGCATCAATCAAACCACGGTGAGGCAGCAGATTCAATAAACAGACTTATTACTGTAGTGCATTAGTGTTAAAATCCATTTGTGTCCATTAAGGCTGCACAGTATATTGAATTAAGAAAAAAAACAAAAACAATACGCATTGCAATATTATTTCAATGCATTAATACATATACTTTAAATAGATCCAGAGAAAATAACAGGCATATGATTGTGTATATGTTTCATACTCAATGTGGCCGCTAAGAAACAGTGTGAAGCAGAGAAGTTACAACTGAATCTACAAATGTGTTTGCATTCAAATAGGGCCAAAACGAGGAAATCACTTTGTTGTGTGGGAGTATTTTGGCTTTAAATGTGATGACCATGCCTAATCAGAAGTGGTTCCTGTTCATAAAACATAAAAGTACACCAAACCTCTTTAGTCTGTCTGCATGGAAATTGTAAAAAAAAAAAAAAAAAAAAGGCTGAATGCATGGTTAAGAAAAAAAACCCTCTTCAACAAAGCAGCACTCATGTGGTTTAAGTTTTGATCTAATTAAGCTTGCACTTTGTTCAGAAGAAGAACTATTTAAATAAAAAGTCATGTTGAACATGAAGTCAAAGCTTCAGTATCCCCATCATTTAAATAAGTCTATTTTAAGTCTTTTTTTAAGCCTTCAATTAGATTTTGCATTTGATTTACAGTAATTCTGGATAATGCATTTTTCAAAACGTCAGTTTAAATACAAGATTTGAAAGCTTTATGGTGTATTTACTTTCATTGGAAAGAACCAGAGATGGCAATCTTGGAAAAGACTAATCTTATATCGCATCATATATAGCCATCAAATTATTCATTATATCAAAATATTCATTTACTTATAAAATCCCTATCCAGTAATGTCAGCAGAACAATATAACACACAGCAGTGAATTTGATTGAGTAATATTTGCATTCAAGTGTTGTTTATGGAAGAGTTTAAGTCATTTTTTGTGTAAACTTTAAATGGTGTGTATATCTATAGATATATCTCCATATAAGGATATTCTGCGCGATGTCATACAGCTATTTGTCACTCTTCGTAAATGTGTCCTTATGTTCTGCACTCTTGCATGAGAGCACACACACAGCAACATCTTTAAATAAAATACATTTGCTAATATGCACAGCATGGATAATGGATAACATTTTTATTCCAGTTGAGAATGGGTTAAATACAGAAACTCCTAGAATCACTGAAGCAGAACTCGTCTTGTGCTGAACAAAAACACTGGTGTTTTGTGTGGATTCCAAAAGACTATAGGAATACAAAGACAGTTCACTCCTGTACTTATGAATGGGTGAAACTGCGATGTATAATATGGCGAATTAGTCCCGCCTTCTAAAGAGCCAATGGCTGATTGGTAAAGTCATGGCATCACTACATGGCCATTAGGAGCTCTGTTTCCATTTTGGATGAAAACCGGGAGGCTTGTGACTGTCCCATTGACTGGCAATTAATGAACGCTGACAAGGTCCTGAAAAGTATAAAAATCATTGTCAAAATAGTCCATCTGCCATCGGTGGTTCAATCTCCTGTGTATGCTCTTCAATGCACAGAAATGTTTTCTACATTTATTTACACATTGATTTAAGGGAAGACTGCATTTCCATGTGTTGCAACTGACCTGGAGGTATCGCAAATATAATACTTTCCTTGAAAGGGACTTCAAGTTCAAGTGCTGTCAGAGCACACTCACTGATACGCATTGGTACTGGTACTAAACTTATTGATCAATCGTAATGCATACATTTTTAATTTTAGAGAAACAGATCCAGGGAGAGTTAACATTTTTCTGTACCCTACGTAGTCTCTGGACTATTGAATCTTAGATTGCAGACGCACTATCCATCACTTGGCATTTTTATTCATAATGGATTTTTTGTTTCCCCTGCAGATGGCTCATGCCCCCAGAGCTGGCCGAAAGCAACCAAGCGCTGCTACATCCAAAGCAGATGGGATATCAGATGAGGAGATTGAGAGACAGCTCAAAGCTCTTGGAGTGGACTAGTACTCACACACGCACACAAACTCCTGATTACTGCCTGGCAACAGGAGGCGGCAGCAACACACAAACACACATTAGAATACATTCATACCAAATACAAACACACAGACACGGATGCTGATAAATGGACAGTCCAAAAGCTTACATTCACAGTCACGGACATGCCTGCTCTGGGATAACATGCCACAGATGGCAAATGCAATTTTGTTTTGTTTTTTTATTATTTATTTATGCTAATGAGAGATGACTAAGAGAAGGTTGATTAGGACTCTTTCAGGTGAATCGTTTCTTCTGGCTTTAGAAGGGCGAAAATAACAATAAACCTTTCAATACACGTCGTAAATGAATACATACAATGCCTTCCAGACTAAGGCGGATGCGTTCCCCTGAAATCTACAACTTCTGTCTTTTTGATCCATAACTCAGAAAATCGCATTGGTGTAAACAAGTTTGACAGGAGAACTCTACCTCTGTAAACATAAAAAGTGACAGGGCTGCGTCTTGAGTCTTGCCTCGTTTTTGTCTTGTCCTCACGATACCTTGCTGTTCTCCCGGTGCATGACAGAACACTCGTGTGAGTCGCTCCTTTAGTTTCCTGTTCTCACCTTCGCACCCTTTATGAAAAGGAAATGATTTGGTTTGCCTTCTAGGTTCATTTTGGATATTTTGAGTGTGCATATTTTATTCAGCTGGTTGAGCACATTATTTGAAGATGGTTGCTCTCCTTCATTTCTCGTGCCTGAGGTCTTGTTTTTCTCTCAAGGCTGTTTAAGTACATTGATCAAGACTTCAGAGATGCTCGGATGGTTCCTGTTAATTGTCAGTTGTGACCAAAGTAAGGGGTGTTATTGTAAATGGCGCGACAAAGCGGCATTCTGAGCTTGATCTTAGGAATTATCTATAGAAGTTGCATTTAGGCTGAAGCTGGTTATGCACCGCAATATGTTGTATGGATGTATATAATGTAGGCATGGAAAGTTCATAGTTTATTGCTTAATCCACAGTGAGAGTTTTGGAATATGGGTGATGATTTTTAGAATTTTGTTCACTGACAGGTATTGTTCAGATGTTCAGAAGGGGATGTATACCCCATTAATAATAAAAAAACATTTTTAATGATATCAGCTGTGTGTTTTTGTTTTGTATATAGGCAAGCGGGAATTATTTAAGTATTCATTTACCACTAGAGGGCAGAGCCAAAACATGCTTAAATATTTACACTTGTTACCAGTTTATAGGAAAGTTACACTACTGTTCAAAAGTTAGGGTTTTTTATTATTATAATTTTATTTTTTATTATGTTTTTATTTAACAAGTGTAAAAAAAAACAATAAAATGAATAAAAAGCTCAAAAGAGATGATAGACTTTTTTTGTAGTGAGAAAAGTTAAAAACATACACTGTACACTGCTGATGTTCCTGAGAGAAAATAGATTTCACAGTAAACTATGTAATTTTCGGCCGGAAGAAAAATGTATTTTCAAGCTTGTATTGTAGAACATCAGTTTATATGGTATGTGAACAGTAAAACCTGTATTTAGGGACTATTTGTTGTAATAAAATATAATAATTATATTTTCAGAACATTTTTTTATTTTCTTCTCAGACATAGTCTGTATATTAAACTTTTCAGCATATAATGATTTCATGAAGACTGGCTGCTAAATAGGGCTGGGCAAAAAAGTAGATTCTCAATGGACACGTATCGAAGTGTTAGTTCACCCAAAAATTAAAGTTTTGTTATTTATGAATGTATTCCTCATCATGTACAGTATGAATTTCTTTCTTCTGTTTAACACATTACAATATTTTGAAGAATATGGGTAAACCAACCAGCTGATAGGCCCAAATGACTCGAATTCCATAATATGGAAAAAATATATGGGATTTGGTTATCCATATTCTTCAAAATATCTTCTTTTGGGTTCAACAGAAGAAATAATTCACACATGCATAAATGGCAGAATTGTATTTTTTGGGTGAAGTATCCCAAAAAAAAAAAAAAACACTGTTCATAGGCTTGCAGCCTACATGTTACAACTAATGCTGTGAGATTTTAATGCTGTCTTAATGTCTGACATAAAATAACCTGATCCTGTTTCATCAAGGTATGCGACTGTTCTGACTGTCCAATTTCCAGCGTCAGTTTTTCATCTGATGAAATCAGTTCTGTTTATTCATTAACTAAACATTGAAATATAGAGTTGAGTTGTGTTTTACTGTACACAAGTGTACTTAAAATTAAAAAGTGTTTTTATATATATAGGTATATATTATTTTCCTTTTTTGATTAATTAACCACTTGTAATATTATATTCACTGTTATTTATTTTTTTTTTAAATGTAGGATTTATATTAAATCTATATTCATTCATATTGTCAAATCAAGAATTGAAATCGAATTGAAAATTGAAGTCGAATCGAATTAAGAACTTGAAAATCGAATCGGATCATCTGAATCGATACCCAGCCCTACTGCTAAACATTCAGCTTTGTCAGCACTGCAGGAATAAATCACATTATAAAATGTATTACAGTTAAAAGCAAAACATTATTTAAATTCAAATGACAGTTTTTGTACAGTATAGTTTTTAGTCACATTAATGCAGCCTAGATTAGTTTTTTTTTTTTTTTTTAATATTAAAAAAAAATCTTACTGAACTTTTGAACAGTAACATAGATTGACCTGTATGTAAAAATGTATGTTTTTCTTAGTGTTTAGTACAACTTTTAAGTTCAGTGTTGTCTAGATTTATTTGTGTAAAATGTCCTAAAAGTTTTTATAATAAAGTTAATAATATAGTAATTATATAAACAACCTGATATAAGCAGAATTGCAGTGACTGAAGTCTCCAGCAGGTCAGAGTTGACAGAAAGATGGCCTTTTACATATTCCTTTGGATATGTTTAAAAAAGAAAAATAAGCTGTTTCTCTGACCTTAATTCTGTTTTTTAAAAAGTACAATAGTTGGGTGACTTGGATCTGAGATGATATAAACTTTTCTGGTTACGGTCGTTTGGAAGCATTTATCTCAATTTAACAGCTTACTGACTTCAAACCCAAAACTGCCACTAGTGTAGGAGTCCTTTGAGGATTACTGAAAAATGTGTCAGCCTCACATTTTCACTCCATTTCACAGAGAGACACAAGATGCACATAGTACAATTCTTCCGGCCTCCTTGAATGTCTGGAGCCGCAGTGACAAGTGTGCGTGACTCAGAGGCAAACGCTAGGCCTCCCACTCGCAAATACTTGAATATTCCATCTCATTCAGGTCATGCCAGACTAGCCATGAAGAAGAATCCCACTCAAAGTCCAAAGGTACGTTCTTCCAACTTTAAATTCCAAGCTAATATTTACACTCTATACTCCTTTTTTTTTTTGTGATATTTTAGCAATATGATTAAACAGAGTAACAGGGATGTTAGACAGAACTAGTGTGAAGTTTAACTGTGCAGCTTCTGGTCAGCCATGATCAGACAAGCCCAAGGCTATAAACCGTAACTCTGCAGACATGAGTTTGGCAGAGGCAATTGATATTGACTTTTCTTCAGAAGTTGACATTTTTATTTCTATCTATATGATTCACTCAGACACCGGAGGCAGATGGTTTTTCATCCTAAATAACAATCAAATGCTAGACAGAAATGATGGAGATATTTCTGTGTCGATATGAAAGAATGTCATGAATATGCTTATACTGTATCTCAAGTCCTCTGCCCTTTGCATGTTCGTTTATTTTGGCATAACAGATAAGGAGTTTATTGTCCCCAGCTATGTTTTTTTTTTTTTTTTTTTGAAATTTGTCTTAACTTATTAATGTAAAAAAAACTGCAACCACCATTTAACACTGAAAACTATTCAAAATCCACAAATTTGATTAGGCTTAGGTCTTAAGAAAAAAAAAAAAGTTTTTATCATGTCTCAAAATGTAATGTAATAGATCAATAGAATGAAGTATTTTTTTTGTAATTAGTAATATTAATGTGCGGGTGTATCATTTAGTACCCTACTGAGGATATAATATTTAATCCTTTAACTGTCATCGTCCCGAATACGGGACACCTACATTTATTTCACTATATTACAATTAAAACCTAATGTAATCATGACAAACTATGTG
>JAUCMS010000001.1:23618849-23638512 GCA_032357445.1 Enteromius radiatus
AAAGAGACCAACCTTATGTTTATATTCCAAAGCGTTCATGAACTACATCTATTTAAGCTTGTATAGTATTTTTTCACGTGTTTCCTTAAAAAATGGGGGCGACAGATAAAGGGTTAAAAACCTAATATTTTGAGGCCTAATTTAATTAATAAATTTGCAAAAAGTATTAAAAGCATGAAATGCTGAATGTTCTATTTTTTATTATTTCTTGAAGGTGACAACAAATCTCATTTAATTAAATATAAATGAAAGATGAATAAAGACATCACTCAGTGTATGATTGTTTTGGCAGGAATGAAAAAGACTGTGAGGAATAGAAAAACAGTGTGTTGTACATTGGATTGTACTGATCACATACCAGTTGTTCTGCTAACAGCAAAACATTTTTTTTCCAAGTAGACAAAACTTGTTTTGATTGATTGATTGATTGATTGATTCTTATTTACGGCAATTAATAAAGTCAATTAATTTGTTTGACTGAGTGGTTATAACCATTTACAATAAGGACACATTTAATTCATGAGCTAGCAATTTGTGTTTTGCAGCTTTTATTATTTATTGTTAATGGCAAGTAAAAAGGCTGTTTTTCATTGTTTGTTCATGTTAGTACACATCAACAGATGCAACTTCTGAATTTATGTTGTGTAAGTACTGTTCATTATTAGCTCATGTTGACAAATTTAGTGAAATAATGTCAACAAATGGAAACCTATAAATCAAAGTGTCCTAAATTTGCAACAATTGCTTTTACAGTAGGAAGACATCGTTGTAATGTATGTTATATATAATTTATATACACTGCTCAAAAAAAATATATAAAAAATAAAGGGAACACTTTAACAACACAATGTAACTCAATCACACTTCTGTGAAATCAAACTCCCCACTTAGGAAGAAACACTGATTGACAATCCATTCCACATGCTGTTGTG
Organism: Enteromius radiatus; assembly: GCA_032357445.1. Taxonomy (NCBI): domain Eukaryota; kingdom Metazoa; phylum Chordata; class Actinopteri; order Cypriniformes; family Cyprinidae; genus Enteromius; species Enteromius radiatus. Next base: position 23,619,782 of record JAUCMS010000001.1, read on the forward strand.
CAAATGGAAGAGACAACAGGTAGAAATTATAGGCAATTAGCAAGACACCCCCAATAAAGGAGTGGTTCTGCAGGAGGTGACCACAGACCACTTCTCAGTTCCTGTACTGTCTGGCTGATGTTTTGGTCACTTTCAGTCTACAACCCACACAAGTGGCTCAGGTAGTGCAGCTCATCCAGGATGGGAAGCGCATCAATGCGAGCTGTGCAAGAAGGTTTGCTGTGTCTGTCAGCGTAGTGACAGAGTCTGGTGACGCTACCAGGAAACAGGCCAGTACATCAGGAGACGTGGAGGAGGCCGTAGGAGGGCAACAACCATGCAGCAGGTCCGCTACCTCCGCCTTTGTACAAGGAGGAACAGGAGGAACACAGCCAGAGCCCTGCAAAATGACCTCCAATAGGCCACAAATGTGCATGTGTCAGCTCAAACATTCAGAAGCAGACTCCATTGTATGAGGGTCCGACTTCCACAGGTGGGGGTTGTGCTTACAACCTAACACCGTGCAGGACATTTGGCCTTTGCCAGAGAACACCAAGATTGGCAAATTCGCCACTGGCGCTCTGTGCTCTTCACAGATGAAAGCAGGTCTAGAGACGCTGTGAAGAACATTCTGCTGCCTGCAACATCCTCCAGCATGACCGGTTTGTCAGTAATGGTGTGGGGTGGCACCTCTTTGGAGGCCCACACAGCCCTCCATGTGCTCGCCAGAGATAGCCTGACTGCCATTAGGTACCGAGATGAGATCCTCAGACCCCTTGTGAGACCATATGTGGGTGCGGTTGGCCTTGGGTTCCTATTAATGCAAGACAATGCTAGACCTAATGTGGCTGGAGTGTGTCAGCAGTTCCTGCAAGACGATGGCATTGATGCTATGTCCAGGAGTTGGCGGATTCCTTAGTCCAGGTCTGGGAGGAGATCCCTCAGGAGACCATCCTCCACCTCATCAGGAGCATGCCCAGGCGTTGTAGGGAGGTCATACAGGCACGTGGAGGCCACACACACTACTGAGCCTCATTTTGACTTGTTTTAAGGACATTACATCAAAGTTGGATCAGCCTGTAGTGTGTTTTTCCACTTCAATTTTGAGTGTGACTCCAAATCCAGACCTCCATGGGTTAATACATTTGATTTTCATTGATAATTTTAGTGTGATTTTGTTATCAGCAAATTCAACTATGTAAATAACAAAGTATTTAATAAGAATATTTCATTCATTCAGATCATTCACTCAATACTTAGCTAAAGAATCTCTACAGTCTCAAGTTTTTCTTTTTTTTTGATGCAACTTGCTCATCAGCAGATGGTAATTATCTGCCATTCTTCTCACCTCTTCAACTCTCAAGCTCTGTCAGGTTGGATGGGGGCAGGCACACATTCGCAGGTTTTCCCCGAAGTATTTGATTAAGCTCAAACCAAGGCTCTGACTGGGCCACAGGACATTCACAGAGTTGTCTATAAGCCAGTTGCTCTGAATGCTCTGGACTGTTTTTTTTGTACTGTTTTTTCATTAAGGTTATTTCTATATTGTGGTGCACTAAGCTTTTGTTCAAGTCCATCAGTCCCTGCCGCTGAAAAACAGCCCCAGCATGAGGCTGCTACCAGCACACTTCACTTTTGAGATGCTACTTTGCAGACGATGAGCAGAGCTTCCTTCAAACATGATGCTTAGAATTGAGGTTCATCAGACCAGAGAATCTTGTTTCTCGGAGTCTGAGGGTTCTTTAGGTGCTTTTTTGTAAGCTCCAAATGTGCTTTCATGTGTTTTGCCACACTGCCATAAACTCCCAGGTCAGTAGTATTGCAGCAGTGTTTCTCCACATATGATCATGGAGCTCAAGAGTGACTATCAGGTTCTTGGTCACCACGGTTACCAAAGTCCTTCTCAATCAATTGCTCAGAAGGGTCCTGGTTGTTCTGAACGTCTAAGATTATGGATAATGGAGGCTACATGCTTCTGTGAACCTTCAGTGCAGCAGAACATTTTGTAAAATCTTGTTGTTTGATGCAAGCTGTGTCTGAGCTCCCCAGAGCTTGAGTCATTTGAGTTTGGTCTTTGTTCCATTATTGATTTTCATTGGTAAGACCTTTTATTAAGATGTGTGCCTTCTCAAATCATACCTATTGAATTTGCCACAAGTTACCTTCACTCAAAGTGTGGTAACCTAATGAACAATGCTCTTAAGCTAGTTTATTGTATGAAGTGTAGATTAATGTGGGGAAAAAAGTTTGACATAAGGCTGCAACAAAGGGAGTTTAAATAATTTCACAAGATATTTTATATGTGTGTGCATATCTATGTATTAAAAAAAAGAAGAAGAAGAAGAACGTGCAAAGATTTCATTTAAATAGTCTCTTATTGAACATTTGCAGCAGATGAAACTTCTTTCAAATGACAGGAAATTATGAGTCATGGAGGTCACATGGATCAGACATCTTCAGTGTTAAAGAGATGGTTACAATAGGTCCATGTCATCACAAGCATTTCAATGAAGGCTGTGAGGGGGTGCGCCCATGTGATGCCACTAAATGAAGGAGAAAAAAGCCTGGTGGGGAAAGAAGTAATTCATGTTGTACAAAACACTCCTAATAATTCACTTACTGCACACACCTCTACTTATTCATGGGAAGGGATAATGGTTAAATTACATTGCTGCAGAACATCAGCAATGCAATTTTTTTGTTCAGGTGAATTTCATTATTTAAAGTAGTTTATTATTTAAAGTAGCCTAATTTATGCTGTTCTCAAAGCAACGTCTAGAAATTTTTAATTAGCATTTTCCCCCTGTTTTTCCAAGACAGATTGTGCTAATTTAAATAATTTGTGTAGGCTAATAGCCATTTCCCTTTTGAAACAAGAAAACAATTCAATATCTGGCATGTTACTCCTGTTGACTAAGCAAGAACCTTTCATACCCTAAAACAATGAACAACAATTAGAGGTTGAAATATGAGCAACATATACTTCTAATACCTTTTTGGCAAAAAATTGAGATTGAAATCCTTGTTTGATCTCGTGAGAAAAAGCCCTCAGAACGGCTAATGTTTTCTGTCTGGCTATTATTTACAACATTGTCAAAACTGATGGTCCTTGTGTGCATTTGTCAAACTCACACTGTTGAGTCAGTTCTGCTGTTCCTCTGCAGCGAATGGGTGCCGTACGAGAGTCCAAAAATTAACATAGATAATAAATGAAACCATTATTACAGCACTTTAACATCAACCTGTTGCTTCTGACTAAAATAGGCTACATCCTATTCTCCAGTGAGAAAGTTTTCTTGTCTGAATTAGAAGAAAAATATGCAAAGATGGAGCATTATTTACTAGCCAAAAAGCAACTAATGAAGGGCTTTCAATAGCGGAGTCACATGATCCATTTTTAAAAAATTTTAATAGAAATTTAGCGGCAGCATCCTGGACCAATTGAAGACGGTCAATTTGTGATTTAGAGATGCCATAATAATGAGAATGGCCATTTCCAGGGTCTTTCCAGTGAGGAAAGGTTTAATTTTTGCAAGCGTGCGGAGCTGATAAAAGCTAGAAGCGATCACTGTAGAGATTTGCTTATCAAGCTTTAATGAGTCATCTAACAGGACACAGGACAAAAACAGCCCAAATAGCCCGTTCTAAACTAATATGATGGTGAATTTTTTTTATGTAACAAGACAAAAGATAATGATTTTTTTAATTATTTATTATAGATTACAGACTTTGGATTATGCATTTTGGACATAAGGGACAGTTTAATGGTAGCCTTAGTCAAACACTTTTCATTTAACAAGATGTTAATCTATGAACTGGAACCATGTGGATTACTTGTGAATTGTTGTGATGTGTTATCAGCTGACATGCAGAGGATTCGCTGGTGAGCGAATTATATAATGTTAAATTCTCCAAATCTGTTACCGTAAAGAAGCAAACTGATCTACATCTCGGATGGCTTTAGAGTAAATACACCGAAATCTCTAAGGCAATGTTGTGAAATAAGCAACAGCAAAGGATTTAACAATTCAAAAATGAAATATCTGTTTCTCATGCTGCTTTCATTTGCATCAACACAGCCTGCGACAATGCCAAAAATGCATTATCTTTTGTATAATATGGTATGGACAGTTCCATTTTATTTTGGATAATGGCTTCCTTCCAATGGTGTCCAATCATGATCTCAACAAGCACTTGTGTTGTGTCAGGGGTTGTAGGTGTAATGTCAAGTATGTGTATTTCGGTGTGTTGTTATGGTAGTAATAATGTACAGCTGTGATCAAAGCAGCAGGATATTTTCCAGCGCGAGGTTATCCATGTTCTTCTGCCTGCACATATGGGTAGCAGATGCTGGGTAATCATTGCATTTAAATCGGTTTAACACACCCATGCTCAATGTTCCCTCTAATTTGTATTCTTTCAGAGCAAAACTGGGCAGATCCTTTAGACACCTGAGCAGAAACACTCATGTACCAGCCATTATATAATGCGGGACAGATGTTTTATTTATTTATTTACATGCATTTAGTAGGCCCCTTCGGCTCTCTTGTAAAATAGTTCAACCAAGGCATCATCAAACTGCTACAGTTAGACTGTAAACTACAGATTTAAGTGATTCTGTGCACACATTTTCTAGAGAATAACATATGGAAGCATTAACAACTAAAGTATTTGAAACAAAAAAAGTGTGTCGAATTTCAAGATTTGAAAGCCATTACATAAACAAAGCTCGCATTTTAATGCTTTCACCATAATGCAGAGACCAAACAGGCCTCTAACATTCAATGATGATCACTGAACCGATTCTAGTTTGGTCACATCCAAATAATAAATAAATAATTATTTCAAAACGTAGGTTTATCCAAATTAAGCATTTCAAGTCAACGTTTTATGTTCTTTGTCAGTTACGCATTCATCACAATTCATTGGCAGTTAATTAAGGGTTTTCTCAGTTGTTTTGGTCAAACATTTTAACATTTTATTCCTTTGATAAATAAAAGTATTTTAACATTTTAAAAAAGATGATGAAAAAACAGCCCTGATCTCAAAGCTCCAGAAATCGTATTGTTTTTCCCACACATTCTTAAGTCTATTTTGTTTTCTACACAGGAGCAACATCAAAGCACAGCGTTGGTGTGTGTTTTTTAAGAGACAGAGAAAGTTAGTTCAGAGAAGAGATGGAGGTGTGGTGTCTGGTTCTCTGTCTAGATTGTGTGAACTTTTAACTGCAAAGTTAAAACTGTTCACATTTGGTTTACTTGAGAATGAGAGAAAGACAAAGAATGATGAAAATAGATAGATGACACTGGCACAGTGAAAGTGTTCTGAGAGAATTATAGCAAATCGTCTGTAGTTTCAGCTTCGTGAACTCATTGCAACAATAAAATTAAAGAAAAAATCGAATTAAAATGCAGAGATGGATGTCAGATACAACACTTTTATCTCTAACTTCACATCAAACGGTGTCAGGAATCTCAGCAGAATCTGATCCATTGGGACTTTCCTTTCCATCTTTCATTTTCAGTTCCATGTGGTGTAGCATAGAAACTGTGATGCATTGCTATGTTCTCTGACCGTGCTGTCCTATGGTTGAGATATTGCTTGGTTATTTGTCATTTCGTCTCGGTACTGACATGATGATAAATGCTGTATGTAGTGCCCTTCTGGGCCTGTGACGTAAATATCGCGTGTTTGGTTCAAGATAGAAGTGACCTGTGAAATAAGGCACTTAAGCCCAGATTGTACAAATTTATAGAACTAATTTGTATCAATTTGTTTTTCAGTCTGCTTAACCTTGTCTCAGCCTCAGCGCGCCTGCCCACGGGCCGCTCACCAACCATCTGATGAATATTACACACAAAGCTTCTGATAAGGGGCCGAGTCAGGCTTAGGGGAGCCTGTGATGATGATTTTGTAATGGGCCCAAGAATTGCCACCCTGATTACATAAGAACATGGCAAATAAAATCCCAAGCTACAATCTGTTTTGCTGGCTTCTATGTGATATCAATGAGTCAGTATATTGCAGTTTAAAAAAATAACTATTTGTTTTTACATAGTTTTTTTTTTTCCTGTGATGGCAAAGCTGAATTTTCAGGGTCCTTTGATGAATAGAAAATAATCAAAATAATAGCATTTATTGAAAATAGGAAGGTTTTGTAACCGTATAAATATCTCTCTCATTTAATTAATCCTTTCTATGAGGTACCAGACTAAAAAAACTGCTACTTATTGCATTTGACAAACATTTTGAGATACTTATGATATTAAATATTTAGAAGATGAGTAAGTAAGTCTCTAATTAATGTAATATGTATCCTTAAAAGAATATCTACACATTGCTTCGACAAACAGAAATTCTGCCAAAAAGTTGGCTTTTTTTCTTTAGTTGCATCTGTGATCATTCATAGAGACTGTTATTCTGTCTGAAATACAGGATTCAGCAGCCTCTAATTTTCTGGTATCAGCAATTTTGGTTAACATCATGTTAAAAAATAAAGTGGTTGGTTCCTCTGGTGGCACACTCTTTAAATTATTGCACTTATTCATGTCATTCCAAACTTAAATGGCTTTATTATTTCTTCTGTGGAACACAAAGATTGATATTTATGTCTGCATATTTGATGTATGTGCACGAATCAGTGTATTGATCCAAGTATAACAAGTACAAGTTCTTAATACAAGCCTAAACAAACCCCAAACTGACTTTATTCATTCATGAAAATTCTTCAAAATCTTCTACAGTGAAAACTATTTGTTTGGAATGACAGGGTGAGCAAACGATGACTATTATAAAGTGATTTAACACACCAAGGAGATTCACAAAAGTTTTTTTCTTGTTGGTGCCACTTGATGTCTTCTGCCTCTCATGACTAATACTTGTCTTTGTGTAAAGATCAGTCCTTAAGTGAAATCTTTACAAACATGTAAAGAGCCTAGAAAACCTTGCATGAACTTGAGCTGCCTCCTTTTATTAAGAAGATACAAGGTAAATCTCACCTATTTTGATCTTCGGGGAATTTATCCATTTCACTTTAGAAAATATGGTGCTGTAGACTAATGTGGCATGACACAAAGAAAAATAAGAAGGATCAGAGACACATTTAGGCAGATATAGGGTGTATACAGTGTAACAGTTGACAGTTAGTCCAGTCATCGCTTAAAGGTTTAGCAGGGTAGACATTATAATTTCCCCCCGCATTTTTGCACAGTATAAATGGGTCTTTGAGAAGGGTATATCTGATTTGGGGGAAAGTTTGAAACTTTCTCTTGTTGGAAAAGAGCTCTAAATGACATGAGAGTGAGTAAATAATGACACAATCTTCTGTTTTGAGTCAGCAATAAGAAGATTCCTAAGCTTAAACTTTCAAAAAACATTCTTTCTAGCAAACAAAAGTAATGTTTCCATGTGGGAATGTGCATTTAACCTGGAGGCAAAGCTGAACCTACAAAATACGAAAAACCGCAAATTCTCCACAGATTAAATGAAATGATTTGACATCTGCTATAAACAAAGCCTACAGAAACTGCTGTTCCACTAGAGAAATTTCATCTTTGGCTTTTATACAGGTTTCAGATGAATGGGGTTTTCATTTCTGAGATAAGCCATAATGACGAATCTCTGCTCCAGGGAAAGACTGACAGAATGAGCGGAAAGTGACAAGCCGCGTGAGAGAGCATCATCACAAAGGTTTCCCATCTCTCCACTCTCAGTAGCCCACCTGTTTGTGCTGGTTTATATCCCTCACTCACTCATTTTTGTGTCTTGCTCTATTTTTTCCCTGTCTTTCAAGAAAGCCCTGGCCTTGTTACAGAGACTCATCCTGTTCAGATCCCAATCTCTGTCCCTGCCTTATTAGAAATCCAATTCCCTGCCTCTCTGACCTCCCATTCTCTTCCTCTTTCAACATTTCCAACAAAACTTTTGATGTGAGCAAAACATCCTGACCAATCAGGGTTTCGTTTGCCTCTATTAAGACACAATCTTCCCTCCATCTTCACTCTGGGTAAATATGCACATATATTAGAATGCATTACTTCCACGTGCTCTAGACCTACCAGAGTTTATTTTTATAATATGCACCGCTGGCTGTCATGAGGCACGAACCCTATCATTTATTGAGCATGCTGATGTTTGGATCTGTTCTGCTTGTTGAGGTATGACTATCTGAGCTTCACCAGTTACATAACTAGATTGCAGGTTTCCTGGCTGAAAATGAATCATAGCCTATTGAACCACCCTGGAGGACCTTGGATAGCATCCTCCAATCCTCCACAGGACCCAATGATCACTACAACACATACATCTTATTTTACTGTGTCCAAATGCACTGTAAATTCGTTTTGGACACTGTTAAGAAACCAATTTCCCTTTGCTGACAGAGCTTAAAACAAAGGAAAGAAGAAAAAAAAAACATAGTAGCCTAATAGAAAAAGATAAAGTAGGACATAATGATAATTAAAGTAGCACGTGTTTTCGTTAAACTGAGAATCACACTCTGATCAGAAACTGATTCACTCGATCATAAAGCAGTGCCTCCCTCATTAAGCACCTGTCAGGCGCTCCGAGGCGCGCGGCTCCCACGCACTAGATGAATCTCTCGCGCTCTCATCAGAAGCATTGAACTACAGCAGTCGCGCGCAGCTCCGAACACCGACGATCCGTCGTTTCCATCAGTTGTAGGGAATTCTTTATGCAGCGAAGCGAAGACTTCCAAAACACTTAACGTAAGTAGGCTACTTAAGTCAAATTACTAAATGAGGTTTTGACCACCTGTTTATTGAAGTGTATTTTCGGCTTAAGTAAAAAGAGTGATTGTGTGTGTAATAGGCTACAGATGCAAATGTATAGCACTGTTTTTTTACATTTAATATTATTAGCCTATTGGTTTATGTATTCAATTATAGGTTATAATTTATTATAGTCATATAATTAGCTATAAGTTATATTTATATTATATTATATACTATGTAGAGACAGACGTTACTCTCATCTAACTAATCTGAATAATCAATCTTTTTAATTTAAACGCATACCCTCAAGCAATGAATCCATGAGAATTTCTTGCTCCAACCAGACTACGAAAGCACAGTAGGCTATATGATCCATAATTCCCAAATGGTTTTAGTCCAAGAGAACCCAGAATATGATGACTAGGAATTATTTAGCTCCTACATATATAAGCTATATTTCATTTTTACCTATTCAGTGTAGGTTATATTCTAGTCCTGTTTCAGTTATTGTTATCAGTAAGTAAATTGTACAATTGTTCTGCTTTAATTTATATCCATTAAAAGCACTCTCGGAAGTACACTCTCAGAGAAAAAATAGAAAAAGTACAACATCTGTCACTGGCTGCTGACATGTAGATACTAATGTGTACCTATACAAATATACACCTTTGAAACAGTAGGCTACTGCCCCAGTGACAGCTTGTTGTAATTTTTTTCCCCAATTAGTGTATGTTTAATTATTCCATTATTTTTGTAGGTCTATTCATAAATCTTCCATTATTTATTAACTACCTTAATTTCTTGTTTAAGCGGAATGAGTGCAGACAGAGGTTAGGCTACTAATTTGAATGAATCTTGTTAACCTGAATACTGGACTGTGTGTGTGTGTGTGTAGTTATGATATATATTTGTTGATAGGTTATGTATTTGTCTTTTGAATATTAGAATTAGAATTTGTCTTATATTATATTTTATCAGAACTTTAATGAAATACATACCAAATACATATATATATAGGCATATATGTGTGTGTGTGTGTGAATAAAATATATTTATAAAGTAGCCTAAAATACAATAAAGTTGTTACATATTACATTCAAGTTTAGGGTGGGTTCCATGTTCTGAAAAATAAATAATAAAAAATAAGCTATTAAATAAATAACCACAATTTTTATCCAGTTAAAGGATTAGACTGGTTAAGCTACTTAAAAAAGTATTTTAAGTGACCCCACAAATAATTTTAGCTGCAGGAAAAAGGAAATATCAAATAAAAGTGTATTCAGAACACCAGGGGAATGCAGATCAGGCAGGGAAAAATACTCCCACAGAAAACAATAAAGATGTAGTATAGAAACAGCCTGTATGATTCATCAGCACGTCTTTGAAAATATAAACAACAGGGCTGACGCTGTTTTGGTGGTCCCCGTGAAGTTATTTCTGAGCTGCGCTGTGGCTCTCTGTGATGCAAAAAAACAGCTCTGGGGCTGAATGCATGATAAATTGTAATGGTATTTCAATGCGTCTTTTAAAAAAGAAACGCAAAGACCTAGATCTGCAGCACATGAAAATACAAGTTATGATTACTAATCTGTCTCAGACGTTTGTTTTTATGTTTTGAAGATGATTAATGAGCCTGATGTCTGCTGTGCATATTAATAGACTAAGCGGCATCCTTATCTTTGCCTGTCCTGCCCCTTTGGCCTATAGCCAGATGCCCTGCGTTGTCTCATATTTTATTCAGGCCCAGTCAAGTGCATTTTATTCCTCATACCTCAGCTATTATTATGTGCATACAAGGCCATTAATACAAGACACTGATTGCAATTTGCCAGACTATTCAAAATAAAGAGATTCAAAAGATGATGATGATAATAATCATAGCAATACAATGATAATGATTGCAATTTGACTGACAGTTCGAAATAGTTTAAAAGATATTGATTAAATAAATATGTTAATTATTATTAGTCGTTCTCATTCTATGACTAAGCATGGCACATCACTGCTGGTGGTGGAGTGATATAGCAGGTATCTATAAAAATGATATATACAGGGCTGATAAAATGAAGCATGAAGGTAGGTTTCATTCCAACCACGTATCATTGATTTTTGATTTCAGACAAGTAGAACAGCAACTCCTCTCGCTTGCTTCCTGAAGATATCAATCACCAACAGACACTGCATTGGCACAACATGATTGACATTTAGTTCTCATTAATTCTCTGAATGCACACCCAATGGAGATTCAATTACTGGATGAAGAATAGGGTTTTGATAGTGTGACTGTGTGCATGTAGTGGAGTATGAAATATCCAGAGAGCACAGTAAAGACTGAAATTAAAACAAAATGAAATTTCTTCTAAGAAGCTAAATAATTGCTTGAATCTGCTATGGGAGAGCAAATAGATGAGTTTTATTTCTTCTAGCATTGCATTAAATATGTGGAGATGCCTGCTTTGCTGTGTCTATTTTATTGTTTGTGTTCATCTTAATTCATTGAATAATGAAAAATATCTGTTACAAATAGCTGGTTTGGGCCATTTTGATTGTGATGTAAATCATAAATGTCAGAATAGCTTTGATATTTCCCAGAGAAATGTACTGATCTTGAGTTTATGTAACCAAAGTTTAACACAAGAAAATCTTAGTCCCTCACACACTCAAGTTAATTGGACATCATTGAGAACCGTCAGCTGTGCAAATTAAGGCAATTACACTTTGTTTGAAAGGTGAAGGACTAGACTGTGTTTGATGCGCTTCCAACTCATTTCAGGAGAGTGCGACATTATTGATTGAGGCCATGTGGTGAGACAGCCCGTAATGATTTTGTGATCGCGCTCATAAAAATTTTAGTGGCCAGAAGCATTCCATCTGTTGACTTCCACCTGAATCAAGATCAGATGATACCTGCAGGTGACCCAGGTGGTCCTATGTGTACAAACATCTACACCATGGCTTTATTTAGCAGGTTTTATAGAGACAGTCTCATCGCACCAGGCAGTCTAATCCTACTCTTTGTTCTTTTTCGCCCAATACATGAATTTTGATAGAGTAGTATTGCCTTGCTTGAGCAGCATTAAAGTAATCATTCACCCAAAAATGAAAATTTGTTAAATATTTACCCACCTTGGGCCATCCAAGACACAAATGAATTTGTTTCTTCATGGGAATTTTGAGAAATGTAGCATTACATCACTCAACAATGATGAATGGGTACCGCTAATGAGAATCCAAACGTCACAGTAATTTACGTGAAAGCAGTCCATTTAATAAACATTTTGTGAGGTGAAAATACATTAAGAAAACCATTTTAAATTGTTAAGTGTGGGTTACTTGTGCATTACTGTGATGTTTTTATCAACTGTTTGAACTCTCATTCTGGTGGCACCCAATCACTGCAGAGCAGCCATTCATTGGGGAACAAGTCAAACAAACAAACTCATCTATATCTTATATGACCCGAGGGTGAGTACATTTTCATAATTCCTTTAATGAAATAGCATTGCAACCAGGCTGACTCCAGCCTGAAGTTTGATCACCAGTCTATCACTCAGAAGGCTTTTTGGCTCAGTCTGTGCTTGACGTTTGAGAAGGACAGATCTTCAGTCATTCTGCATCTGGCAATGTGTTCTGATATCTCTCCATGACAGTCTGTTGTTGTTTGCTCTTTGAAGCAGAGATTGCAAAAAATCACCTAACCTCTCGAGACGTGTTGCATAAGATTTATGTAGCCTACTCCAAAGTTCTTTATTTTGGTTAAAAATGAGTGAGTGAAATTCCAACTTCCAGATGGTTACATCAGACCTTGGGATGAATGGAAGTTAATGCGTAAAACTTTATTTTGGGGGAATTGGAAGTCAGTGTAGCTACTTCAAATTGATGCTCTTTAATATTTTAATGCATGACCCATTTTTAATGCAGAAACAAAAAAGTTTCTGTAGTCTTTAATTTAAATGTAATAACTTACTCTTCTTCTAAAATGACTTTCCTTTTCATTAATGTCAATGTGAATAGCCAAATGTACTAGTTTAAACAACTCCAACCTGGTTACTGCTAACTACATACACTGCATGACCACGAGAAGTTGTGTTTCAGTTGTTTCTGTTATCAAACTTTTTTTTTTCATTTTCCATTAAGCCACCAGTTTGAATTTGGGCCTGTTAGGATGAATGTTTGCATTTGACAGGGTTTGCTGTCATTTTTTAGGTGTTATATGTTGGTAGATATTGTTTTTTATTGCTTATTTTTGTATTGTGCTTTGTTGCACTCATTTAGTAAAATGATAAAGAAAATATCAGATAAATACATTTTACTGACTGCCTATTAAGTAGTATAGTTATAGGTAGGTGTACAGTACACTGTAAAAAAAAAACAAAACAATAAAATTTACGGTAAAAAAAAAAGTGCTGCTGTGGAATTTGACCATGAAAATGGTTTTAAGTTATATTTAGAGTAAAATACCATAATTTCATTAACTGGTATCATGTTATTATACTAGCCTATGTAAGTACCTAAATCTGTTTTGTACCTTTGACATACACTGATAAGTACCAAATGCAGGTGGTGATGAGAAAGTCACATGATGAACCAAAGCCCATAATACGCAGTGTCATTCACACAAGCACTAAACACCATCATGGTGAAACTGAAATATGCAATAAACATTAAATTAACAACATTCGATGTAACATACAACCCTAATAAACAGATAAGAAAAAACTAAGAAGAAACAGTTATTTCAAAGAAAAAAACATCAAATTTGAAATGCAAATGGAATTCTAGGAATGTAAGTTTATTTTTTTCCCCTGACATTTTACAGGAATTTACCATTAACCATTTAACAGGTTTTTACCGTAGCATTTTCACAGATTTTACCATTAAAATGGTTATTTTTTATAGTGTATAGGCTTTAAGGACAAAGACAGTAAGGTCCCAATCAGGCAGCATCCATTTGCGATTTTAATAAATACAGACTGACAATGTTGTTAATAATGCCAATAATTTGCCATAAATACAGTGTAGCATCTAACACTACACTTAGTACACTAAGGGCCGGTTTCCCGGATAGGAATTAGATTAAGCCAGGACTAGACCTTTGCTAATTTAGAAGATTTAATAATTTTTAGAAACATGTCTGACAAAAATGCATTATCTGTGAGCATTTTAAGACCAAACAATGGCAATGATGTATTTTAAGATATCTCAGGGTAAGCCTTTTCCAGTTTAGACAGCTCCTAACATTTATTTTAATCTGGGACTAGTCTTAAACCCTGTTCAGGAAACCGGCCCTATGTGTAAATAATGTGCTTGGCTAAATTGTAGTTATAAATCTCCCAGCTCCAACAGTCATGCAGTGAGGTATCATCCATGTGCATTATTCTAACTTTAAAAAGGGATAAGAAATAAGGGGTGAGGGGGTGAGTATGTACCAGTGTGAAAGCAAAATTGACCTTATTTATTTTTTAATATACAGTGCTGGTGTTATTGTGGACGATTCATTTGCTTCGGAATCTGTTATCAGAATGTAATAACTTGCTCTGAAATGACTTTCCTTTTAAGCTGTTTTCATTAATCCATTTTACTATTCAACCCCTCCCACTCCAACCATGCACCTGGCTTCATTCTGATTTGAATAACAACCATTTCTCATGAGCCAATCCAATCAAAAATAGATAAAATAAAGTCCCTTGCCCTACATTCATTGTATTTCCTGTTTCATTTAGAAATATGTCACATGGTTTTCGCATTAAATGTTATAAACCTTCACTTAGACTAGAGCATCCACCTAACAAAATGAATAATTCCCACATTTTCACATACTGTTTTCTGAATCACCATATTTGTTTACTTGCTTCCGATTTGCTGTTTTATAGTGAGAACATGTGTCAAGGTTGATGAAGCCACAGCACCAACAAAACAGTGACAAATCTGCTGCACCGTATGAGAGCTCAGTGAATTAACAGAGTAGGTCCTTTGGGAGGGAATTGTGAGACCTTCAAACGTTTATATATTCACTGAAACTACTCACAATTACCTTTGGTCTTTTGAAATTCTCTGAGGAAGGGAATTGCCATCTAGCAGGTAACCCAGGCAGGGATTTAAAAGTCTTCAAGGCATATCACATATGCAAATACTTTTAATAGAGTGTAAATCAAGAAATTATTGGTGTGAGATATATAGTCCCTGTTGATGCACACCTAGAATGGATTCTGTGATTTTTTGTTGATTTCTTTTGTAGAATATGGCTTTATCTTGCATATTATTTGTAAAGAAATAATCTGTTTTCTACATACTTAAGAAACTCATGTTTGATATTACTGTGAGTAAATGAATTTAAATGAATAAAGGCGAAGATATATGGATAAAGAAAAAAATGAAAGTGAATTTGTATGTTACTAAACACTTGAAGATGCACCACTTTATATGTTACTGCTAATCTGATGTACAGCTTAATGTACTCTTTGTTTAAAAACCTTGTGCGCTGTCACTGTCAGCAGCACTTATGAGTGCATGAAGGTTGTTTCAAAAGGTAGGCAACATAATTATTCTGCCTCTCGAGATACCTTATTTTGGCCTGATTCCATAGGCAGCTTCACCTGCAATGCATTATGAGACCTGTAAAAACAAGGAGTCATGCCTAAAGCATTGTTAGATAATTCTGTTGTTAGCAGCATATTTCTGTAATTTAGTGTTTTCTCCAATGAATGCAAAATTGCGTTCTTGGAACTACAGCTCTTGATCTGAAGCATACCCATATAGATGTGTAATGTATGTTCCCTTTCAGTCAGTCACTATGATGTTACCTCATTGACTGACGTCATGGGGTCCCACCTGGGAGACTAATCGGCTCTGATCTTTGGAGAAAACACCAATGGGAATTGGCCAGTGGTTTTTGCGTGCCAAGCCACGGGAATATAAGATGGCAGTGTGCAAACCACCGTGGAAGCTGCTCAGAATGAGTCTGAGAAGGAGTTGGCGGCCATGCTCATCCGGGCAGCCAAGAGCATCGGACTGGAGGTGACTCGCTCACTGACCCCCGAGCGCTCGAGGTTGGACGATTGGTTTCTGGGCTCCTGGCGTGGCTCCCAGCCTCGTCTGGCCCCAGTGCCTTTCTCCCCGGAGATGCATGAGGAGTTCACCAAATCGTGGAAGGCACCGTATACATCTAGGGCATGGTTGAGCTCCTCCCTCCTCACTACCCTTCATGGCGGAGCAGCCAGGTCGTACGCGAAGATTCCTCAGGCAGAGCGCACGGTTGCGGTGCACTTGTGCCCAGAGGACTTCAACACTAGTGACCCCAGCTTCGGAGGACAATAGCGTACATCAATCATTAGGGTGGTGTATGTTCCTGTTGGACTCAGAAGACCTCGCTGGCCTTCCCCAGGCCGTGGTAGACACTATCACTCAGTTTGGAGCCCCCTCCATGAGGTAGGCCTATGTGCTGAAGTGGGGTCTGTTCGCTGACTGGTGTATCTCTCACCAAGAGGACCCTCTGGTGAACTTGCAAGTGTTGCCTTCGCAGGAGGCAGACCCGACCCATGAGTTGCTGTGTCCGGAGTTTTCGTAACTCTTTGTCTGCTTTGGAGGGCAACAGAAGGGGAATGCTATCTCCAAACAAAGGTTGGCTCATTGGGTGGTGGATGTCTTCACCCTTGCATACCAGGGCGAGGGTGTGCTGTGTCCCCTGGGGGTGAGAGCTCATTCCACTAGGAGTGTGCTGCCATCTGCAGAGCTGCGGGTTGGGTGACACCCAACACCTTCGCCAGATTCTACAATCTTCATGTGGATGCCGTGGCCTCCTGTGTTTTGGGTAACATAATTTTACTAATATATAGGTAAACATATATGCACACATATATACATGCATATATGTACATATAATATAGGAAAACGGCCAATTTTATATATGTCACATATATTAAAAACCTATATCAAAACATATATGTTTATAGGTTATTTCCTGTGTGGGTTATAAGGTAATGCCTGAAGAGCTTGGAGAACGCCTGAGAAAAGATCAGAGACCATTCCTTCATGCAGAATCTCTCCAGATCCTTTAAAATACCAGCTGCATGTTGGTGTTTCTCCTCTTTAGTTCACCTTAGCTTTAGATTTTTTTTTTATCTGTTTGTATTTGAGAGTATCCATGATGCCATGTGTCAAAACGAGGTGTCTAGGACCTCTGGCAGAAAAACAGGCTAACAACATGAAAGATCCAGCAGAATATTTAACCGTGGGCATGGGGCACCTTTTTTTTTAAATCCCTGTTCGTACTAAACCCATCTGGTGGGTTTGCTGCCAAAAAGCTTTATTTTTAGTTGCATGCATCTGACTGCAGAACTGAGTATGCCTGATTGTTTTTTGGATTTATGAGGAGAACTTTTCTTAAAACCCTCCTGCATAATATGTGATGATGTAGGGGCTCTTTGATATATTTTTAGGCTTTCTGACCCCAAGACTCAACTCAACTTTCTGAACCCCCTCAAACTGTCCTCCTCACCATGCATTAGGACAATATAGACACGTCCTCTTCTTTTCTAAAACTTTTTACATTTAAAGATTGAGGTAAATTATTCTTAATTTGTCTTCAGGAAACATGCAAGTATATTGCTTCTGAAGGACAGTACTATATGGAAAAAAACATAAAACTTCAACAAAATAAGAAAACATTTTCATCCCAATATGCTCTTAATGCATATTGTTTCCTTCTGGAGCATTAGTGAATGTTTGAGTCACTAAACTGTCCTCAGTGTGAAAAAATGGATCTCAAAATAATACAGTCACTGTTGGAAAGGGTTCAAATATGCAAAAGATGCTGGAAAACTGAAGAATCTGCAGGACAATCTCAGAAACAGTGCTAAGTTTAACTGTTCAGGACAAACAAGGGACTCATGAACAGCCATCACAAAACAAAACAAAACAAAAAAATAAACTGTCGTAGATTATCAGGTAACAACACACAGTATTAAGAACCACTTAGAACTTTTATTTTTTTAGTTCTTGTGAACATCTTTTGTGTAAAATATTTTACCCAGGGCAGTACTAATTTAAAAAAATAACATGCATTTTGTATAATTTATTTTGTTAAAATTTTTCACAGATTCTGCAAGGGGTTCACATACTTTTTCTTGCAAATATATATATATATATATATATATATATATAGGGGTCAACTGATTATTGGCACCAACATTAAGCTTTTTTTCATTATCATTTTTTTATTTATTTTATTTGCATTTATAGTGCTAATCATAAAAAAACATCATTAGCCGGCAGAGTGCTAATAGTGTTTAAACCGCCTGAGTATCACGGGCTGATCCTGTTCTAAGTAACTGTAGGAAGTAAGAAATGTGGCTGACAGGAGAAAATAGCTTGCTGGGATGGTCTTAAGAACACACTGACTAACATAGCTTAGCATTGAAAAAGCAGTCCGCGTGCTCAATGGTGTGTTTCCACTGCACTGTGAAAAATGAATCACCAAAACTTGTGTGGAGCATATTAGATTGACAGGGCAGCGCCAATTTCTCTCAGCGTTATCAGCATCTTACTGCCAGGCCAGATTACAGCTTCACCAGCAGTGACGCAAATAGTAAACATTCTAAAATGCTTTCATCTGGCTTGGCATGCATAAGAATAAATCCTATTACCCCAAACAGAAAAGTAAAAAGTGATAAGTACCTTTTAAGTAATGTAACCGGCATATTTTAAACATGCCGTATAATGCTGGAAGCCATCTTGTGCTCATATGAAGTGGTATATTTGGATGAGGGGGGCGAGCAAACAAAATTGCCACCTTGAGAACTGCATAGCAAACTAAACTGCTGGAGTTTACATTTGAAATGGACGTACACTCAGAAATAAAGGGAATTATAACAGAATTGAGGGACCATGAGGGACAGTTGCAGTCCCCCGGAAGCCATCTTTAAACTAGCAATGCTAGCTTAAGACATTAGCTTTAACACATGGTTCCTAAGTCTGTTAAGAGCTAAGAAACTGCATATTCAAACTATATAACTATAAAGA
>JAUCMS010000001.1:23669547-23687828 GCA_032357445.1 Enteromius radiatus
AAACGCATATATTATGTAAAGAAAAACTTTTATTTTGGATGCGATTAATCGCGATTAATCGTTTGACAGCTCTACTATATATATATATATATACCGTTCAAAAAATTGGGGTCAGTAAGATATTTATTGGTTTTTAAACATGTGTCTTAAGCTCATAAAGGCTGCATTTATTAGATTAAAAATAGTAATACTATTTTAATTTAAAATAACTGTTTTCTGTGTGAATATATTTTAAAATGTAAATTATTCCTGTGATACAAAGCATCATTACTCCAGTCTTCAGTGTCATATGATCCTTTCAGAAATCATTCTAATATGCTGATATTTTATTATCAGTGTTGGAAACAGTTGAGCTGCTTAATATTTGTTTTTGTTGTTTTAGGATTCTTTGATCATTAAAATATTAAAAAGAGAAACATTTTTTTTAATTAACCAATGATCTATTAAATGAACAAAAAAGTCATAGCATAGATTTACATTTTAGAAATGTTTTATATTTGGTAAAAGCTTGTTATTCATCAAAGAATCCTGAGAAAGGATCATGTGACACTGAAGACTGGAGTAATGATGCTTTGTATCACAGGAATAAATTACATTTTAAAATATATTCAATAAAAAATAAAAAAGTTATTTTAAATTGAAGTAATATTTCACAATATTATATTAATATAATAATATGATAATATTTTCTGTACTTTTAATCTAATAAATGCAGCCTTGATGAGCATAAGACACATCTTTAAAACCATCTTACTGACCCCAAATTTTTAACAGTAGTGTATGTGTATATATATGTAACAATATTACAATAGAAAGCAGTTATTTTAAATCACAATAATATTTCACAGGACCTTACTTAACTCACCATCCTTTTCACAATACCAGACACAATGCCAAATTCTTACACAGTATTCTTCATTTCTTTGACTTGGTGACTGTTCATTTTTAAAACTCACAGTACATTTCCTAGTACATTTTCATTAAATGACCCTTTTTCATGTAAATGACTTTTTTTTTTTTCTGTTGTAAAATTGAACTCTTAGGGCTCCTGCACTGTAATGAAGTGGATCAGCACAGACATGATTGGCTACTGAAGACTCTGGAGTCATATGTTCCTCCCACTCTTCGACATCTGCTTTCAGTGACTCACCTGGATGGCCGGAGCATTGGGAGCATGCGGCCAGGGATTTACGACAAGGTACCACTCTTATCCTCTACTCATCTGTCAGAGCCATCAAAATTACGACCTTCAAGCTATCATTTGGCTATTTTAAGTGCTGATATTTACACAGAATGAATCATTGAATGACTTCTTCATAGCAGAAACCATTACTTAACATTTGTTCGATTCAGAACTCCAGAAGCTAAATTCACTGAATTAACCTCCACTGAATGTCATCCATCTAAGTGGTTTGGGAAAAAAAACCTGCTTGTTTGTGAATGTCAAAGTGACATTCTTACATGACATCAATAGTAATGCTGCCTCCAAACTCCCTCATTTATCACTGTTGGCGTAACTGTTAGCGCAAGCCCTTACTTTCCATCTCAAAGCAACCGAAAACCTGCAAGGTGGAATAGAGGTTTTCTGCACACTCAGTCATTTGAAGGCAAAGCTGCATATGTTCGCATTTTTTTCCCACTCATCATGAGGTGACGAGACACTAGGCAGGTCACTCGCAGCCCTCCAGGCCAAACATGCCAATCAAGTGGTGAATATGGCGCTTTTAAGGTTCCTAGATACTGCTGACTGTGTATTATCCTTTTCTGGCGGTGAGAAAAGTGTTGGACCACTGAGCAGAAAGGTAAACGAATACACAATGTGACAGGAGGTGTCGTGAAGGTTTTAAATGAAAGCAGCTCATGTGAATGCATTTGCAAAAGAGGTTAACTTTTTCTTTTCTTTTTTTTTTAAGCTTCCCTTTGGCGAGGTTTCTGTAAAGTACTTCAATATTTTGTTGCTTCTTGCATGTTTCTCAACACTTACAAAGGGAAATGTTTGTTTAAACCTGAAAGTTTAATCTGAAATGTATAAACAGGTTTCTGGCAATGTGTCATGCTGTACGTAGCACTATAGTTCAAAATCAAATGTTTGGTGAGTGGCACTAAAAGGCTAAAGCCCTGCAACATTTGAAAACAATGTACCACCTTCACTAAACTTTATCAAAACTGATAGTGGAAAATAAAAGCAAACATGAGAGAGAGAGAGAGAGAGAGAGAGACAGGATAGGTGAAAGGTCTTTGAGCTAAGATATGAACTTGGGATGCCTGTTACATTTTTGAGCTCTTTTGTTGGGACTTATGTTTCATTGGATTTAATCGCAATTGAAGTGTTTACCAGGTGTGCTACTGAGCAAGTTTACTGTATCAGAAAAGTGAATCATATGAATCTAGTTATGGGATGCAGACTTAAAAATGTATTAGTTTTTAAATCTTGGACTATGGCAAAAGTGTTTTGAGGTGAAAACATGGTATTGTGTATATTATATAGCTTTTGTTAGTCAATATTCTTCCCCTGCAATCATAATTTGTTCAAAAATATGTCAGTGTTTTGCTGCTATTAATGCTCATTGCAACGAAAAACTGTGAATTAATTGTATACGTACTTATTTATTTCTTTATAATTTAGCAAAAATCTAACCAGAGGTTTTTTTTTTATAATACAATCTTTTTGGTAGTTCAATGAATAGAGCACAGCCACACATACCTGTGAAACACCCATCCCACCAGAAGGTGGCAGTGTTGTTGTTTTACTCTCACTGATCTCCATTCACATTGGACAGATGCTTAAGATCCCCGGGACCCTCGATGGAGGGCACACAGGTACGCATCCAAGCTGATGATGAAAACGTTTTTCCCGAAATGTCAAATGAATATGTCTCAGACGCCCATAATCGAATCACTTTATCAGCAATGGCACTTAGATGAGGGTAACAGGTTTGGCTCTTCCTCTTAAATGTGCCTCCATTCCTAGATCACATTGTCAGGCCCATGGGGGTCTTTCTACACCATCATGTCCTTTAGTGACGTCGGTCTCCAGAGTGCCCCCCGGCGTTCTTTTAGCCAGACAGGCAGCAGAGCTAAGAGAGGGAATTAAGAGGCTCTAATACAAAGCTGGCAGGGAGAAAAACAGTGGAGCTCAATTGTCAGCTTGACAAGGCAGTCTCAGCCAGTTCTAATGAGGAGAGAGTAGTCTCAAAGGAAGCCAAGAAAGACGAGCTTAAATAAAGCAAGGAACGATGGGTTTGGTTGGTAAGGGACTGCAGGATTTCCTAAGAGAGACCCATATACCAGAACGAATGGCTGCTATTTTTTTTATTAATTCCTGTCTATTGCTCATCTGAATCTTTCAGGGAGATTCTTACTGTTTGCGTTGGTTGTTTGTTTAACCACTGTAGAAGATTCTAGCTCAGGTGTGTTTTGTGATTATTAGCCCCAGGTGTGTGTAGTGTTTCCATCGTCTCTCTCTCTCTCGACTTCAGCCGCTCTCTCATTTGTTCAGCTGGTTTCACAGAGGACGGTGTGAGTGTGTTGATTCTTTTAAAGAGCTAATGAGGCCCATACCGGCAGGTCCCTGCTGTCCTTCTGCTTTCCTCTTTGTGTTATGTTCACCGTCCCCCAGGTGAACATGAAATATTCCCCTTCAGTCTCCTACACTGTTTTTTCCTCCCTGCAGAGTTAGAGCCTGTTCTCTGATGTGTGTTTGTCTGTGTGCGTTGCTCCATCCCTCTGTGTCAGGTGCTTGTAGATGCCCCGTGCTCTAATGACCGGAGTTGGCTTTATACCCATGATACCCTCCAAGGGGAAAAGTGGCTGAAGGAGAGAACTCGACTACCGCTCTTACAGAAGGAGCTGATCTGGTAAATATCTATGATGGGAACTCCCACACACACACACACACACACACAAACTCAAGCAGACTCCGCTAAGCAATGCTGCAACATTTTTTTTTTCTTGTTTCATTCTTGATTTGATGTCTGCAATTACCTAATAATTATTTTAAACTCCTGGGGTTGACATGAATTCAAATTGACGTTTAAAATGATCTTTTTTTATATATATATATATATATATATAATTTTATTTTATTAAATTTATTTTAGTAGTTTTAACATTTGACGTTCAGGGTTTTTTTTTTTACATTTTCATGTAATATTTATATTTTATGTCATCTATAACACAAATGTGATTTGATTAGCTTTACTTAAGTTACACCTGCCCTTTTTCTAATGTTGTTTTAGAAATTGTTAATTTAATGATAATGTCTATTTAATAATTAATAATGTCTGGTTGTGGTTGTTGTTTTTCAGTTCGGCCTTAGCAGCAGTGCGTCCTGGAGGAGTGGTTGTCTACTCCACATGCACCATGTCACGAGCTGAGAACCAGTCGGTCGTGGAGGCGGTGCTTGCATCTTATCAAGGGGCGGAGCTTCTGGAACTGGAGCAACACTTAATTGACTCTCTGTCTGATCATTTCTGCTTTGCTTATTTTCATCCTTCAGTTGGACAGTTAGTGATCCCACAAAAAGGTAAAACTTGGGGACCTATGTATGTTTCTCGGTTAAGAAGAATATATTAAAAATTTTAAAACATTCTGCCATGGTGCCGTGGTAGTACTGGGGTAGCTCAGATAATTGATAACTAGCTATCCTCTTCTTTAAACCACTCAGTCCAAAAGCAATAAATAAATAAATGATTTAAAAAAAAAATCGTACAATTCAGACTTTTGTTTCCCCCTGAGAAAAAAAGTCAGGATTGCGAAATTTAAAGGTTTTTTTTTAAAGAAAAGAAATGTAAATAAATGTTTTAGCGAGAAGAAAAGTAACTATTAACTTTATTTTTTTATTTATTTTTTGTGGTGGAAACAAAAAGTAAGATCTGTGAGATGTAAACTTTCATTCAATTCATAATAAAAAAAGTCTGAACTGTGAGCTATGAACTCATAATCGCAAGAGGACTATTTCAGAACGGCGAGGAAGTCCGTAAATTAATATCCAACAATTCTGACTTGTCAGAATTGCAAAAAAGTAAATTGTGAGAAAACCTCACAATTCCATACATTCATTAATTCATTCCATAGGAGAAGTTACATTCCATGGAGAACAAAAAAATCTTTTAATTTAGCTGTTTCCTATTATTTAAATGTTTTAAAATGTGCTACATTTGTGTGATGGAAAAATCTGAATTTTCAGCAGCCTTTAATTAGTCACATGATCCTTCAGAAACGATTCTAATATGCTGATTTGCTGATCAAGAAACTGTGATCTTTTGAATTTGCATGCTTTGACGAAGGCAAAAACAGCCCAGGTTAGGCAGGAATGCTAATCTCTGGCGACCCTCCAGCTGAAGCACCACTTAATATGATCTCTCAGAAGTGAAAGCTGTTTTGAAATCTCAGAACGCAACACTTGAACAAGGTTTGAGTAATGAATGTGGGCTCGGGTCTTTTCTCTTTTGCATAAGTGTTTTTAAACGTCTCAGCTGAATTGCTTGAAGAGTTTTGCTGTTGTCAGCCCTTAAGGTCAATGACAAATTGCATCTAATAAAATTTCAGAGTTTCCCTGAATCATGGAAGAGCACACTTTGAATGTATACCATTAATATGACATATGAAAATGAGATCGCATGCACCTAGACAAGGTGTTGTATACGTTTAGGGAACAGCACTGTAGCAGCACCATCCTAGCTTTATTTTTATTTAAAAATTTAGCAGAGTACACCGGTTGTGCATTAACATCATCTCAAGAGTCATTAATGTTAACAGAGAAGCTTGTTGCTGTAACTATAAGCTGCATTAGGAGATGTACACCGGGGGTTCAAAAGTGTTTTGAATGTTCAGTGTTTTGAAAGCGGCCCTCACCAAAGGCTGAAATTATTTGAATCAAAAATATCTTCAACAAACATTACACAAGTCTTCAGTTTCACATGGTCCTTCAGAAATAATTCTAATATGCCAATTTGCTGCTGAAATGTTTCTTATTAATATCAGTGTTTTTGTAGAATTGATTTCTGTACTGAATGAGTAATGAGCCATTAAGAGTAATGCCTTTGACACTACAGAAGCAAATTACATTTTACAATGGATTAGGTAACATTTTATTTTAGGGTCTCTTAACTAGTTGCTTATTAGCATGCATATTGCTAGAGTTTTAGCAATTTATTAGTAGTAATTAAGTACATATTATTGCTTAAGTACTTCTACATCCCTAATCCTACCCAATACCTAAACTTAAAAACTATCCTAATAAGCAGCAAATTAATAATTAATTGAAAGAAAAGTCATAGTTAATAGTGAATAAGTGTTCCCTATTCTGAAGTGTTACCGTGTATTCGAATAGAAAGCAGTTATTAAATTAAATTGTAATAGCATTTCGCTATTTTACAGTTTCTACTGTATTTTTGATTAAATAAACGCAACCTTGGTAACCAGAACATTTTTGACTTATTCCCAGACATTTGACCCCCAGTGTAAGTATTAAGTATTCAAAGATTGAAGCTGGTTGGATCACCTCTGGCAGGATTACAGTTGTGAGCCTGCGTAGCCTCCATGTCTGTCGGTATTGCACATCTTGATAATGGAATTTTTGCTCATTCTTTCGGAGCAATATTGCTCAAGCTCTGTTGCGGTATGTTTTAGGTCATTGCCCCGTTGGAAGATGAATCGTCTTCCAAATTTCAGCGCTTTTGCGGATTGCTTCACGCTGTCCTCGGGGATTCTACTGTACATAGCTCCATCCATTTTTACTCCTAACTTTATGAGTTTTCTAATCCTTGCCGCAGAGAAGCCTCCCCAAAGCTTGATGCTGCAACTACAGTACCATGCTTCACTCAGAGGGTTGTGTTCTCTCTGTGATGTACTGCTAGGGTTTTGCTTAACAGCATGGAGATCCAAAGGTTGACTTTATCAGACTGCTGTGTGTTCCTCGAGATGCTTGAGCCCTTCATATGCTGATGTCGTATTTTCTCTCACCATGCGAGAAAGTTATGAATTTTGTATAAATGAGCATCATATTGCTTCTCATTTTCTTTTTGTTATATAAAGGTGATATGTAATGGCTTTTATTTATAGGTATTGATCTGTATTTGTACCATATTTATCTTTACATTTTACTATTTATTGTGTGAAATTTCTGAAAATTTTATAAATAAATAATGTAAATAGACTGCATTTGAATATGTATACAGGGGTACAAAAAGTTTTGAATGTGCAATGATTTATACATTTTCAAATTTCAGCACATTCCTCTAAAATGTATTCTTTTTTTTTGCTGAATATTTCAAAAGCTGGTACTTTTGGTTACGCTCCTATTATGCTTTTGTGTACCCTGTGAACAAATCAGCAGTTTAATTTCTATTCAGTGGAGAATCAACTGGTATTAACAAATGTGCATGTTCCTGTTTATTTGCAATAATACAGACTAAAAAGTATTTTACAGTGTATGGCAGCTTCGCCTGAATATGGAAGGAGCGCAAGGAGGAGAAAAAATGGCTCAGTGTGAGTTTGTGCCGGGACGGCGGGTGTCTTCGCCCTTCCATTTTCTGCATTGGGCTTTGCTTGCCCTTTCAAATCAGTGAGCGGCTCACTCGCGCAGGAAATGAATTATTACCTCTCAGAGGGAGAGGAAACGAAGAGAAAGGGAGGGGCGAGAGACTGGCAATGTAAAAGCGTACTCTGTAAAAAAAAAAATTGCATGCTGCCTTTATTAATAGATTAATAATTGTGTGTTTCAGTATATAAAATTGTATGAAAATATTCATATTTTACATATGGATGCATACCATTACAAATAAGATTATTTTATTTTATTGACCGTGCAACAATAATTACATACTCTTAGCTGATCTAAATAGATGTCATCTGTCACCCTTTTAGTATCTTCATCAGATATCTGAACCACCCAGGATACAACAGATCAGTTTCCGCGATAACAGACATGACAGAGCACACAAGCGAAACAGCTGTAATGAGTCGACTTCATCTCGCCTGTTAATTACTTCATACACATTCTGCACTGTTGCTTATGGGACTAATTATGATGCAAACAGGCAAAGATTTCAAAGTGTCTCTCCTTCAGAACGTTGAAATGTCAAACGGCAGTGTGTTCACGGGTAATGGTGCACAGAGAGACACAAAGGAAGTTCTTCTCCACGGTGTTGGTTTGCTTTGATGATTATGTTTGCGGAGCATAGGCTATAGCACATTATCCTTAATAGACTATGCTATAAAGATTTGTGTCCGTTCAAAACAATGGCTGTTTCTGTGCATTCCTGCAATAGGCATCATCAAGCAATATGTCAGTCACCTATATTTATTGAGCCAAAACTTATTTTCATAAAATGTATAGGGTGAGAAAAGCAAGAGTCCCTGAGCAGCAAATAATGTGATATGGATCACTGTAAAAATAATAATAATAATAATAGTAAAGTAAAATATGTCTACATCTACATATTGGAATATATGAGTTTTCACCATATATTGTAATCTGAACAAGTAGTAATAACTCATCCATGCTTTGCTCTGTCAATTAAGTGTAACAATTGGTTAGTTCATATCACATCAACCACCGCAAATTATTATTTTGATTATGATGATACTTTATTCTTAAATTATTAATGTTAACAACATCAGCACTGCGTGACTATGAGTATAGTGTTTATTAGTATGTACAGGTTAATCTCAGTCACATTATTCAAATTTCATATTAAGAAATTATTTTAATCCCAAAAAGAAAACATGCTCCTTTCTTTAAAATGCAAATCCTGTGTAATCCTAATCTTTAATCAGAAGCATACAGTGTTTAAAACTGGAATATAATTTCATTTCATTTACATGTTTCATAGAATTTTTCTGGATATCAATCTGCCGTCAAAATAATTTTTTGACATTTAATTATTCAAGCTGATGTGAGAATAGGCTATAATTAAATGATCTTCCACCTGCAGGATCCTCACATGAGACAGCCTAGTAGCTGAGACAGCTTCTTTGTTTTTTGTCACACCTGAATTTCCTGTGAAAACTTACTAGTTCAACTCAAATTAGAATACATTATTATTATATTATATGATTTATGTACTTATTGATTTTGGATCGTTTTAACAAAAAAAAAAAAGAGTAATGGACTACATATTCAATATAAAAGAAAACAAACAAAACAATATAATAACATTAATATAACGTATACTACGGGTCTGTTGAATGCATGAATCTGATTGGCTGCTCAACGTCATAAGATGTGCAATTATTTTCAAGGAACTGCTCAGTGAACAGTTTCAGGCAGCTCTATGACCACATTACAGTTCCATATCACTTCACCAAATCATTATTATTATTATTTCAAAGGTCTTACAACCATATGCTTACAACAGCAATATAACCAAAACCCATACGACACTGGCCAAATAAATAAACATAGTAATCAGTATTATAAAAACAACATCTCATTTCCATGTTTTGCCACGAAATTCAGTTTTATTATGTATGGCAAGCACATACTCTATCTCTCCCTCTCTTTCATCCACACATTAACATACGCCCTAATATTAAAACAACTTGATTACTCTGAGTAATTTGCATGCTCTCTCTCTCTTTTTTTGACGGCATCAATTTTCTGGTTCCTGGGATTCTTTTAAAGCTCACTTAAATTGATTTTAAATTGATTATAGATCATGTCATTGTGGTGTCTTGGTAGCCTGTTGGAAACTCTTTCTTTGGGATGCCAGGTGCCTTCATACACAGAACCTTGCCTGTTAAGTCATTGACTGACGGAGCAGCTGCCAGCTGTTTTGGGCACAGTCTTTACAAAATCAACATTTGCAGCATCAGCTGACCTCGACCACGGCAGCCATTTTGTTGACCTCCCTGTGAACCCTGTCTTTTTTTACTTGCTTATTTTGGCAGGCTGTCCCTGAGGCAGCTGAGCTGTGTCGAGCTTCACCCCACTTCAAAGGAAGAATATAGGCCTGCTTTGCATAATCAAGCGGAGAAAAGAAGAGCGAAAAGCTCAGCAGAGAAGCTACAGCTGAAACATACAGCGTTTGATAATCTCTCCCCCTCTACAAGTTGCAGAACTGCTAACATCCCAGCACAAAAGAGAGAATGACAGAACATCAAGCCTTGTCATGGAGTCTGGCCGTGATGATGGCCATGTGTTTATCTTATTTTGTTTCACTTGATCTGAAGGTCCAAGCTGCTGGAGTCTATAGGATGTTAAAACATTCATAAAATGTTGACTGATGATTAAATGCCATACTGTATATAATATTTTGACTGTCAATTTTGTTCATGTCACTTATATTGTAAGCTTAATGGACACAAACCTTAAAAAAGGCTATTTATTCACAATGAACTCAGAATCACACAATAAAACATGATTTCCTTCAAGGCTTTGTAAACAAATATTTCACAGGGGTAGAATGGCATTAATAATTCACTCTGAAGTCTTCTGTTACCCAGCCAACTTGAATATTATATTAGAGATTCGCGAGAGTGAAAAATTTAGCAATACTGATAAGACGATTTCACTCAAGTTCTAAACTATTTTGTCTAAAATAACAATAACAATAACAATAACAATTTTTATTATTGTAGTGATGAGTCAGAAGCAGTAGGATCCATTTGCGAGCTTTAATTGTAATCCAACAGACAGGGTCAAATCAACGGCTGATAGAACAATGGAGGATACACAAAATCAGATAAACGGTAAACAGGCAGAATGGTCAGGGCAGGCAAGAATCGTAATCCAGAAATCAGTCCAATGATAATACACAGAAAAGCAAACACTAGGAAATAACGCTCAGAAATGCTGCCGGGGCAAACAAGTGGTGGCGCCGAGGTCTCCCATGGGGTTTGGGAGCTTGTTTGTCCGTATGATCTTGGTGAATGTTTGCTGTGAGTGAAGAGTCGAGTACGTCCTGGGAATTAACCCAAGATCTCTCCTCCAGACTTGGCAATGTGGGACCAAGGCCTCTGAGGTATGGGAAGTGGATGTAGTAGACCCACGGGTGGTTGGTGATTTTTTGGTTTGAGGATTTGGCAATGTTGCAGGTGGAACAGTTTTTGACAAACTGAATCACATCTGAGTTGAGGGACACATCTGGGATGGCTCCAACGCCACAGTTAGAAGCATCCATTTCCACAATGAATTGATGATCTGGGTCGGGATGACGGAGGATGGGAGCGGATGTAAAGCGAGTCTTTAATTCTAAGAAAGCTTGTTCAAAGCTTGTAGAAATTCGGTTACCTTTTTATCATCCATAGTCACTCCCTCTGCACTGATGGAGAAGAAAGGAGAATCCTAGTTTGGTGGGAAACTCACACTTGGGTAGCTTGGCATAGAGCTTCTGTTTGATTAAGCATTGATGGACAGATCGGACGTGCATGACCTGGGTGTCGAGGTCCTCTGAATAGATCAAGATGCCGTTGATATAAACAATGAGATAATGGTTCATCATGTCTCTGAAGATTTCGTTGACTAAGGCCTGGAAGATTGATGGTCTATTAGACAATCTGAAGAGCATGACCAAATATCGATGATGTCCAGTTGTGGTCAAGAAGGCAGTTTTCCTTTTTTCCCCCTCCTTTATGCAGATTAAGTTGTAAGCACTCCTTAAGTCCAACTTGGTGAAGTATCTAGGTGAGCGGAGCTGTTCTAGTGCTACAGGGACCAAAGGCAGAGGATAACGATACTTAATTATGATCTCATTCAGGCGACGGTAAGATAGGACTCCGGAGACAGTGGTTTTGGCAGTTCTGTGACCAGCGGAGGATTTGCTTGTTGGACCAGGAGAAGGTTGGGTCGTGTTGCTCAAGCCAGGGAAGTACGAGGATGATGGGGTGATCTGCTGAAGAACTGTATAGTCTCTGAGTGAAGTGCGCCGATTTGGAGGGTGACATCCTCTGGGGTGGAAGTAATCCTCCCTGAGCCCAGCTACCACCGCCATCCGGGAGACACATGCAATGAGAGGGAAATCGTGGTCTTTAGCAAAGTTTTCATTGATAAAATTACTTTACATTTTTACATTTCGTAAAATCATCTCATATGATGCGATTTCAAATTTTCCTTTCTCTTTGGAGTGTTACAAGCTGTTAGTGCATAGATGATATCCCTGAAGTTGCTAAGATAAAATTTTCAAACCAAAACAATATTTATAAAAGTTAATAAAAAAATGACTTGTCCATGCCCCCCTAAAATGGCTAGTTTAAACACATTCCCACTTTTCTATGTAACTGTGTGGGTTTACTTTCAAACTCTGCCCAAATGTTTACCCCCCCAAAAAAAGCAAAAATTCTTGCTGTAGTGTTGCTGCAGGCGCCATGTTCTGGAGATGCTGCATGTTGTTGTGAAAGTTAACAACCTGATCTCACGGCAATTCGTACATATTTTACGAGGTGGCTATTTCGTACGAATTTGTACGACCTCACTCGTATGAATTCATACGATTTACTCTAAATCGTACGTATTTTACGAGATGCCAATTCGTATGAATTTGTACGAATTACCTAAACATAACCCCACCCCTAAACCTACCCATCACGTGGTTTTAGACAAATCGTACGAAATCGTACGAAATCATACGAGTGAGGTCGTACGAATTAGTACGAATTGGTACAATTTTGACACCTCGTACGAATATGTACAAATTGCTCGTGAGATTGTGTTGAAGTTAAACAACTTTCTTTGTGCTTATTAGTGTGTGTTCAGTACATTTACAGAGGACAGACTCCTAAAACTAAGATGCGGCATCACGTTACATGCTTGCAGTATTTGGCCAATCACAACGCACTAGAAAGCTGGCCAATCAGAGCACACCTTGTTTTTTTTAGAATGATGTGCTTTGTACAAATGTACCTAGGAGGCAGGGCTTTGAGGAGAAACGAAGTATCTGGAAATGTTTTTTGCACCTTAAACCGCATAAACACATTGCATTACACCAAATACACAAAATAATTTCCTTTTTAGTGCTATCAAATGACCTCTTTAAACTCTATCTTAAATCAGAAAACAGATTAAACGGTCATGATTAATCTCTTGACTTGAAGCTGTCATGCTTTATTTTTTAAGTCACAATGATGAATATCATCTTGAACCAGCGGATGGACTTGATCTCATTAACCTTATTAAATCATTTTTGCTCAGACCCAGCATAGATGTGCAACCTATGACTTTTCTGTTTTGCAAAAATACTTCCCCGTAACGCACTGAGCTCATAACAAAACTTTCAGTCCAAATATCCTGCCTGAAAGGAATGCTGAGTTAGGTCTGGCCTTAGATCCTGTAAACTCCTCATCAGCAGGGTCAGTCACAGTCCAGCGCGGTTTAATGTCCATCACTTGAAAGTAATGGGTTGAAGCAGTACTTTGGCTGATCTGAGACCAGTTTTAGCGTTCTGTCATGGGCATTTTTCCCGCAGCAGATTCAGGAGGAGGTTTTGACTGTGAGGCGGCATGAAGACAGAAAGCATCACCCTTCAGCTGCGGCCATAACAGTCTCTCCTGCTTTATGTAGCCCATTAAATATGATTCTTAATAAAGCTGACTATATTAGCTAACTGACCAACCTACCATTAAAAAATGAATGAATAGTGCCGCATGATGCAAGTAGAAGGCTAAGGGCCTGTGTATGTGTAGGGGAGAAAAGAGCGTATGGAGAAGATTTTTAAATGCCTCATTAAATGGGCTTTTTAATAGCCGGAAGCATTATTTGTCAGAGTCAGTGGGCAATATGACCATTTTATTAATTTTTAGTATATAAACATATTCTGAATTTAATTTGACATACCCAATGTGTTTTACAGTTCCATGTTAATCACGTATGAGCAAATAATTACTTTAAACCTTCAGAACTTGCTGAGAATTTTGGGAAACATCGGTTTGAGGTGTTGGTAAAATTCCTCCACACTGACTGTTGCGAATTTATCTTTCAAAGGTATGTTGGACTTCAGTTCGATCAGCTCCATTTAGAGTTCCTCTGGTACAACAGTGAGCAGAAGAGTGAGAAGCGCATTAAAAGACCTGGAAGCGATTCTGACACTCATTCTGTTTTTCTTTGTATCTGTCTATGTTGTTTTTGTCACAAGCAGTGTGCACAGATTTTAAAGTAGGGAAATGAGCTGGGCTATCTTGGGGGCAGCTGTAATACCCACTGATCTACTTTGATTCCAAATGTTAGAATGCATTTGTAATATTCCGTCACGACTTGTGGCCTTGAATCTTTGCATGGAGCACATGTAAGTGCTCTGTTATGTCCACCATAAAAGCAAGATCACGATCATACTCCAGGTCATCCAGCTCAGCCACTTTGTATATCATGAACTTTCTGATTTCTCAGTCTAGATCAAAGAAATGGCGTGGAAGATTAAAAAAAGCATCAAACTGCATATGGTTGAGCTCTTATGCTAATATAAATTTTTTATCACTACACCCGTGGTGTTGTGCTGCTACAATGCTTCTTGATGTAATAAACAATGGTAATTCTGTAATGTTCGTGTTGGATTCTATTTCTAAATATTCTCTTTTAAGTTCCTTACTTTTGGCGACCATGGATGGAGCACCGTGCGTTGCTATGCTAACAGAGCAAATACAGTCGACCTCCAGTCTATTCAGAGCACCAACAAGGCTGGAGTAAATGGAAGGAAGTTGTGTCTGTAATTGCCACCAGCTTAAAAAAAAGAAGTCTTTATTGTTTATCCAATGGAAGTGAATACAAAGAGTGATGTTTTTGTGTATCAGACAGCATTATATGATTCTAAATAGCCAGCTAAATGTACTGTAGTAGGCTCAAGATTTGATTTCTAAAATATAGAAAAGGAAAATATCTTGTATGCCCTCAATTTTTGTATGTTTATCAAAGAGGGAAAAATACATTCCGTGAGACGGCTAACAAAGAAGATTAATTTAAAAAGCTTGCTATCATGGTGTGCGTTTATTTGTACTTTTCACTTATATCACTAATAGGTGCAATAATAACAGTTAACAACATTAATTTCATATTGTAGTATCTTAAAAGCACATTTAAGAAAGCAATACAATGGCAATTGGCGTCTTTGTTGTTCCCTTTTATGTAAGCAGAAGGAAATACCCACATGGAAGAACATTATCATGCTATATATTGATACACGTAAAATCAAAATTCCCTTCTGGTTTGTCAAGCATGTTACACCGTACAACCCTGGCAGGAGCTTCTCAGTGCTCTGGTTCAGTCCCTCCTCACCTGGCACACAGAGTGCCACAAGAGGTGCAGTACAGCTGACTTTCATCATGTGTGAGGTCTTGAGGGCATCGTTGGTGTAACTGATGGCTGTCACATAAAGGTCCAGAGGCTAGGCAGTTATGATTACCTCAACAGCTAGCGTAGCTTCAATGGGTGCCATGGGGTGCCACTGCATCCACAGCCAACTAAACAGACAAGATTTTGGAATACTCAGCACGGTGTTAGGATTATGTGATATCATTTAATAAAAAAGAAGAGCTTATAAAAGCTTAAAAACTTTAGTTTTATCATAAACTATGCTGTGAAGGCTATGGCAAAATTGCCATTATGCGATAACTGGGTCATTCTCTGGAGTGTGAGCTCTTTGTTTTTGTCTGAATGTCTAGAACGTATCCTTGCTTCTCAGTAATGATTATAATTAAACACCTTTTAAATTAGCCTCTTACATGCGAATGCTATAATGTATTTTTTTTAGAATCGTTATGAATCTAGGAATGAACTCTACCTAACTACAAAGTTCATTCAAGAAAGCAATTTATACAATTTTCAAAATAATATACAGGAGCTAAATGAGCTTTTCTTGTTTCATCCTGAATTTATCCTGGTTATAGTAGCTATGTTGCTCATTACATTTTTTTTTACAAAACAATCGTCGTCTTCTTTCAGCAGACCTCTGTCTAATCAGACTCTGACTGTATCGCTATGTTTATAATTTCATATCTCTAGGTTTGGGGTTGACTGTAGCCACGTTTCCATTACAGATTTACACAAAACTTTGGCGATATTTGATGAATGTCGGTAAAAAAGTATTGCAAAATGACAGCATTTCCATTAACCAATGCGACCAAAACGTAACCTTTTGCCTCTCGCGGAGTAAGTCATGGCAACAGATTATGGCGAGATTTGATGGATTTTGGATATATTTATACAAAGGAGTCTTCTCCTTTACAAAAGCAGCATGGAGAGATACACACTTCAGAAATGTGTGTGATGTGGCTGGAATAAACACAAGCATCAATAGAGTGCAAACACTCTTATTCCTCTCCATTGGACAATTGAATAGTCAACAGGAGAAGAGTGGTCTCTATTTGGGGTCAAGAGCTCAGAGGATAAAGCGCAGCTGCTGAATGCAAAGAGATGTGAAGATGGCTGAGTTAGTCCAAGGTTTTTGAAAGTGGGAATTAAAACTGTTCAGTTCATTTCTGTGCTCTGACTTGAGCAAAATAACATCTTCTGGCCCTGTGCCAATCTTTGGCAAGCATTTGGGAGCTCTGCCTCATTGCTCATGATATGCTGACGCATCAGGTCAATTAAAAACAGAGTGTGATCTCTCTTGAAGACCTGATGAGAAGGCAGATTAAAGGCACCAAGGAACAGATGATTGGCAGCTATAAGTGAACAAGGCTGGTCAGCTGGGATGTGGGGCGGCTGCAAATCAAAATAAATGTACGACTATTTTCTTGTGAGATTAATGTTTTGTGTTTACACAAAAATATGGATAGTCATTTTCTCATCAATATGCAGTGCTGAATCTAGGAGAAGATAGATGTTGCAACAATTTGGCATACATGTGGTCAAGACAATGTGACAAAAATATTAATATTATTAAGGTGTAATTAATACTAGTTTACTATTATTATAGTGCAATACTACTTTTCAAGAGAAAATGGACCTGTCGAACTTTGTTGGAAAAGTATAACTTATCTTTTTGTTTAAAGCATACAACTCAAGCATGCACCTCTGACAGCAAATTACAGCTTGTCATAGTAGTACTACATTTGTGCAAAACTACAGTCTACTAGTAAATGTTGACAGGGGTCTTTTTGCAACGTTTTAAGCTCATAGCTTTAGCTGTGCGACCACAATAAGTCCAGTCTAATAAGACTGAATCTCTTTGGTTTGTGAATCTATTTAAACTCACAATTTTGGCTACACATCATCATTTGCCCTAAATGTAACTATGATATCATACTCACATGTGCAGCAATGAGATGAATTATCCTTGATTCAACATAGAGAACTTGTAGCTATTTTTGCACTGACTGGCACAGAAAGAAAAAAATTATATATATATATATATATATATATATATATATATATATGTATGTGTGTGTGTGTGTGTGTGTAAACTGTGCTGTCTATTTTTTCTGCATTTTTCTGCATCTGTTTTGCATTCTCATTATAACATGTATATTTCATGATTTCAGTTGGCCATTCATGTGTGACTCAGCTTAAAGCTTCATAGTTCATGGGAGAACATATGGAGCCACTTCTCTAATGCTTTTTACGCAAAACAATACCGCCTCCAAAAGTATTAGTGCAAGGTGATGAAAGGAGCAAAAACAGTGACCTGTCAGATTTACAAAAAGGGCAGATCATCAGAGCCCGTTTAGAAGGATCTGTAACCTTAACAGCCCAGTGTTTTGACGTTTTAAACAGTCTTCATGATTATGACCGTGTATACAAAGCAAGACTTCATCAGAGAAGAAGAATAGTAGGCAATAACCAGAAGTGAATTATAGGGACCCATTTCAACACTAAGAAGGACTGTATCCAAACAACACTGCAGAGAAAATGGAAATGAACCTCAGTATTCACTCTGAAATCCATAATAATCAAGAGAACTTCACAAAGCCAACGTCGATGAAACTTTAAACACAGAAACAAATGCTAAAGTATGAACAGTGTAGTGTTATGGTGATCATAAAACTTAGACAGTTGGAGCAGCAAAATTAGCTAGCAGCTCATTTGAATACCACTGTGGACAGTTTTGGAGAGAAAAGTGAGAAGCAGATTTTGTCCTCCAATATCTTTGAATCAACTGGCAGATGTCATTAAACAACATTCAACACGCAAATGTTGGTGGGGATGTTCACATTATTTTGTCCAACCCTTATATATTCATTTGCAGGGGCGGAGTGGCCATTGGGACGGGCGGGACTTTTCCCGGTGGGCCGGCTGAAGGATTTACACAGCGGATCATAAATTGAGCGGCCGCGAGGCAAACGCGACCGGCCCCTGAGCTTAATAGAATCAATGATATTACTAAAGTCTCTGCGAATAGCGTCTAAATACT